>JAQGAO010002850.1:0-18481 GCA_034697705.1 Ommatoiulus sabulosus
AAAAAAAAGGTCCCGTCCGCCCCACTACTGAGCTATTTTTAGGACGTTAAACAAGGAATCAATTTCCAATGGCCTTATAGGGATTACCAATTTACATTCTAATATCAAATGACGTTTACTATTAATTCAGTACTATTTTCACATTACTAAATATTGTGGACCTTTATTTAAAGATAACCACGGTCATTTAAATGGACGTCATGGACGACACAACAACTATGGCGGCCATCACAACAATGACCATCACAATAACGCGTACAACTCTTATAGTCATTACCCTAGCTACAACTCTTATGCAAATACGTATTATTAATTTCCAAAATTACTGACAATTGATTTGACATACTTATGTTAGCAAAGCGCAATGGCGAATTTACAAGTTGGTAAATAAAGAAAGATAATTACATATTTTTTATGCTTTCTTAGAATTATAAATTAGTTCCAAAGTTATTGAAAATGAGTAATCTACTACTATTAATGAGTAATTATTTACGCACCATACAGTATACATGTACATGTAAGCTACTATAATTCGGCTGAAATTATTGCTCGAGACATACATGTATCTAATTATTACCGTGCAGTAAAGAACAGCGCTGTGAGCCAAATCTATTTGAATTATTAAATAAGGGCAAATTATAAAATGTGATTTAATTAGCATTGCCAAAAGTGCTCTTAACATGGTTATTGCCATTGTCACTTATTAGAAGTGCGAACTGCATTTATTGTAGAACAGTTTAGACTGACATTAAAAATGAAAATATTGCGTATCATAAAAGTTAAATAAAAATTCTGTACATCATTAAATAAGCCAAAAATAACTAACGTTTTTGGTCGTGCTTTGGCATATTTAATTTATTTTATCCGACCACTTGATGGCCTGCAATGTTTACTGCATATCATTTCGCATAATTTGCAGCCAATAAAACATGATTTTCGAACATGTCTAAAATTGCCAAAAATTCCGTAAAAATTCACTTTCAATTTCGTATTTAGTGTATTTTCATAATTGTTTTTGATATCTTCTTAATTTTTTTTAAGGAGTGATTTATATTAATGTATTTTCATCTATGTACATGTATGTTCATCGTTAATACATTAGGAAGTACTGGAGGAATACTTTGTATTTGCTATATATTATTTTTCAGAAGTTCCCGCATATATGCAGCATTTTGCCCAAACTCAATAAAACAAATGTTTGAAATTACATGTTTACTTAGACAAGTTTCGCCTGTGCAAAATCGACACGCTGATGGTTTAAAAAATTCATTCAAGGTTATCGCTGTTTTTAAACCAATCAATGCATTCCTTTTGCACACGTGGCTTCACGACTGCCAAAGTACGATTCGCAAAGGCCTTGGTTTGAGTAACCCTAGTGCAAGGTGTTGCATAAAAATGCTTAAAGGATGTTGTTAGAAAGTGCTGCCACCTCGCGCCTAAAGGTTAAACAAGGCTTCCTTTAAATAACAGCTGAGATTCATTTCCAGTCATAAGAGTTGCATAGGGGTAAGAGCGTCGATGGATGCTGCGATCAATCCAAAAGGATGCTATAAAAGCCCCGGATAGCGGCAGAAACACCGGAAACGCCAGCAACGTTCAGCAGATCTCGCTTTCGACTGCCTCGAAAAAGCTACACGTGTAAGAGCTCAATTATGCTAGGCAGCATTTAATTCTTCAATTAACACGGGCAAAACAATGTGCATTGCTGTCCTGAATCGCGGATGGATTGGCCTACTGCCATTAATTCAGTGAACAGTGTATGAAAGGTGTTTGAATTCGTTATTTCGGTGCTGAAACATACCTTCAAATGGGTTATCAAAGTGATGGTCACTGCGCCCGTTTTCTCGAGTTTGTGACACCTTTTTGTAGGATATGGGGACTGGCTACAGCCGTAGGTAAGTTTTGATTCATGGTTTTCAATTTATTGTCGATTTCGAAGTTTTGCATTTTAAAAAAAACACGCTCGCAATATACAGTATGTAAGTGACATATCGATTTCCCGCTTCCTACTTTGAAAACTATCTCGCCAATTACATATGCATTGATTTTAATATAACAAATGTACCGCAGTATACTGGAATCTGACAGAGCAATTTGTGAGTGATTTGCACTAGTATTTAAATTATTGTTTTGTACGGTGTTTTATTTACTTCTTCTCTTTGCAAAATCATTTTAAAAGTATACTGTACGTAATCATACGTCGAGTTTTCTTTTAATGTATCACAGTATGTACCTGATCATTTTCTGTCATTGATATTGGAAATGCATGATGAAGGTGCAATATACCTATAGTCTGCGTAGCGAAGATACTGACGCACCTGGCAAACGGATGCAGATTAGAATACAAATTGCAATGCCATTTTGCACCATTTTGAAACTGGTTTTAATGTCTGGCTTCAAATTTAATTGCTAAAAATCCATCAAAATGTTTTTAAAAGACTCGAGTAACCGGCCATGCGAGTTACTTACAATATTTTAATGCTCACGTGCGGAAACACAATTGATTGAGATCGAACCACTTCACTTAAAAACATGGCAACATTAAGAGCTGAAGGGTACACTTATCGCTGCCTTATGATGTTAGTTTCATGTGCAATTTTGGTTTTTTATAGCTTGTGCCCTCAGAAAATGACCAGTTCGACTAGGCCATGGCCTGCAAGCCATTTCAGGTCAATTTACTTTTCACTGTCATAAAGCTGCCACATCTTACAAACTTTTTCCCATTTTAAGAAAAACTGCATCCAATTTTGTATTTACTGCGCTTTTATAGCTATAATTCTACTGTATTCAATAAATTATTCAAGCACTGCGCGAGGACGGCAACTAGCCAACAATTTAACTTCGACTTTCTTTCGATAAAGCCTATTCCATCGAAACGCTATTTATTTTCCCGTATAGTCTATGTATCTAAAATATCTGAAAAATTAATGTCTACTTCGATTTATTTGTAGAGAAACAAAAGAAATAAATTTGAGAATGCGATGCCGTCGTTTCGCCCATAACTTGTTTCGTTCCTCGTCTGTTCCGTGGAAACTCCTTCCCCACAAAGCACTACATAAATTGCAATCTGTGATAAAAGCATCGAAACGGCCATCCTAAATTATTTAAACAGACTTGGGCCTACATGGAATATACATGTACATGAATTAGATATACACTAGTAGGTTAAGGTTGCTCTATTTTGTAGAACCATGTACGTTCAAGGGAGGAAATATGCCATTAGCATTGCACAATCTTTAGAAGAGCTAGCATACCAATACAAACGAAAAATCCTGTAGGAGAACTTAATTGTTACAAAATTTTCCACAAACAACATTGAAATATTGTATATCCTTCATCGTTGATTGCATAACACCGATGCTTTTATCACCTTCATCTGAAATGAACAGCTTGAATGAAATGTGAATTTTATAACAGGTTTAAAAAGGCGTTGCAATTGACTAAACAATAATAATATTTTAAAGTATTGGGCAACTACATGTATTTAATAAACTAACTATTGAATTTAAATCACTAGAAACCCATGTATATTTATTCTTATAATGATGCTTATAGTTTTTTCCTTACCATTCTGTAGTTGATGTTAAAATAACAACTCGGTATACCTGTGTTACCTGGCACTGTGCAGTACATGTACAGTGCAAGTAAAACGAACTTATGAAAATATGCTTTTGGATTGTCAATTACTCGCGGTATCTCAACAACTCAATGCGATTGAAGCAAAGCATAAGCACTTATTACCCATTAGGGTAAGAACACACAGAATGCTTATTGCAGGCGCTTACCACCACTCGGCGTACACTAGCGCCACCAAGCGGGATAAGAATGTGGCATGCTTTTTAAATGATGGAGCACACAAAGAAAAGCTTAGCCGAGCCAGGCTGAGCTTACAAGAAGCCCTTTGAAAAGCAGATTTATAAGACAAAGTTGGTCAAACGTGTAGCCATCGATGGTATGCCGCCTATTACCATAAAAACGTGTCCTGCACTCATCATGAGATGGTAATGCGAATGCGGAAGGTTTTACGCGGAATGTTTCACATAGCATAACGCATGCAGTGGCGCCACCAAGCACACTAACCATCACGCTGATATCAGCATTCATTGTGCGTCCCAAAGCTGGAAGCAAGAAGATGAAAAGAAGTTGAAAGAAGCATTCAGTGTGTTCTCACCCTTAGGCCAGACACACTTTTTTGACTTATTTTTTTCCCAATTTTAATTTCCGTAACTTTGAATGAAAATCTTTCACCGCAGCCCGGAGAAAAATCCAAACGATGCTTATTCCCTCGTCATTTTCAGTTTGGTTTTCCTATAAAATATTCACAAAACAGCGCCATTTATCCATGACTTACTTTCGTACATTTTTCATTCAAAATGTACACGTACTGTATGTAGCTCACTGAATAAATGAAAAACAGCAAGCCTTAAGGCGCACAAAACATGAATGACGAGAACATCGTCTGTTTACAAAAATCCTTTCATTAATCTCTCAGCTTTAAACTATTCAATTTAATATCTGCCGATTCAATAATATTTTGCAACGTCAAACGTGACGTGTGATTTCATTCTTAAAGAGTCAGGAAAACCTTGAAATCTAGGCTACCTTTCCAGCAATCATGTCGCACCTGTTTATAACAAGGCCAAAAGCACGCGCAGCCTGGGAAAAACCTGTTGAAATACACTAGAAATAAAAACAGGTATGGAGTCAGGATTCCTGGCTCGAAGAATGACAACCCCCTGAACAGGCCCCTGAAATTTCTCCTTATCGTTGGTAACTAGCGCAATGCGTGAAAAACAAGCAATGCTTGCGTGGTCACCACGAATTCTTGCAACGTTAGGATTAATTAATGAAGCGTGTTGGTAGTTGAGACTTCCTCGAGTCATAAACGGCCATGGCGTGCCAAAAAGGAAAGAAATGTGGCGTGATATAAAAATATGAGAAGTGCCATCAAAAGCGTCTAATTTTCACTTAGGATAGAAGTACTGTGTCCAGAATTCAATTAGCTGGTGCAATTTCAGCAACCATCGCTGGCATTATTTCTCTGCACTCGTACCATATCTCTTCAGCGGTGCTATTTCGCTTCTCTCGAGGTATGCGTGGTGATAAAACGTTAACGTTATTACTAACCAAATCTAATTAGCTAAGCGTGTTTAAATACAAAAATGCACATCTTTAATCATAAAAAAGACGGATATACAGTAAGTTGAAGACGAGAAAATTTTGCTTTCTTAGATGCGATCACTCATTAATCTGCTTTTTCCCCCTTTCTTCGACAAACAGAACAAATCATATTTGTTTTTGTATTAATTTGTCTCATACGTCCCCAACTTCATATGAAAATCAACTACATGTGTAATGATTGGAGTAAAAATACTCCCACCGTCGATCAGATTGAGGGTGCAAAAAGCCTAGTTGCCAACGTAGAAATATGCTTACATCATGCAGTTATTTATAAAGAAGCCGGTTTTGCACAATGGCACTGTTTAATTACGTCTAGTAATCTGTCAATGTGAGCATTATTAATCGAAGCCATCGTAGGTATTGTTAATTTGCAAGGTGCTTACACACTGCCCAAGGTGAACTGCACAAAGCGGCTATCACTCTATAAATTAATTTGATAATTTTCACGATACTTGATATACCTAGAATTATATTATCTAAAACCAAGTATTTTGATGTTTAAATATTAGGCCTAATGAATAATTCAGAATAAATGCTCGAAGAAAGAAATATTAGCGATTTTCGGAACAATGATATCCAGTATTTATAATGATATGTTTACATCGACTTTAACTTGGCTGTTCATTAAATGATTTTAAATGATATGAAAGATTAAGCTTTGTCAATGATAAACAGCATAATCAACAGAGCGGATATACCGTACCGTAGCACTTTTCTCACGAGCAATACAAATATTTTCAGTTCCTGCGCGTTCACCTTCACTACCCATTGGATTTTTTTGCCACTACTGATCACCTCCAGCATATTTCGCTGACCAAACACGTGGGAAATGCATTCATATTCAGACTGCCTTTCGAGGGTAAAAATAAAAATAAAATCTCGTTCAGACGGGCCGTATCCAGTTTCCATTGCCTGTACGGTCCATTGGCGATTCCGAGCACAATTTTTACTTATTAGATTTAATTTTCGTCGACTCCAACAAAATGTCGCCACACGGTTGCGAACATATGGCGGGTTTTAGGACAGGCCATAGGGCGATTGCATCGCATTTTTGATGAAACATGGTTAAGCCGCGTATATACAGCAAAGACCGCATCAGGGCTAGTAAAAAATCAATGCCTCCTGATGGTCGCGCAAGATGCGATATATTCAAGAGAACTTGACCATTGGCCACCTTAAATGAATATCGCACGATGTCAAAACTCCGTACCGAGAGCTCAGCGGTCTTTTTTATTTTTTTAAATCCATATGGGGCCACAACACCGAATGACATCGTGTGTGGAAGCCCATTTCAGCAGAGAATTACAGCATTTCACACTCTAAAACCAGACTCGCAATCCCCAGTAACAACTTGGTGCCTTTCTTGCTCAGAAATGTTAAAGAGCACTACGTGCATGGTCCAAACTCGATTTTTCCCTTTTACGAGCAGTATTAGCCAGTTGGACCTATATGGCATAAGCTTTACGAGCACTTGGACATAGACACTATGATGAATAAAACAATTTGTATCAACTTTTGAAGGTTGAAAGTTTCATCGGAGGAATTTTCTGCACCTGGGACGCATTCACCTGTTTGTGTGCCTAGGTTCTTGGTGTCGCTAGAACACCGAGCTAGCGTCACTTTACACTATTACCGATTTATCTCTGTAACATTGATTAAGTTCGTGTTTAATTCTAGTAACAATTTAGCCACTACCTGATATCAATCTCAAGCTCGTGGTAATAACGCTCAATGGCTACCAACAGGCTTTTTATTCTCATTTTTCGTGTAAATATATTCAGGATTGTCTACAAACATTTCTTATTTCGAGAAGATTATTAAAGAGTACACCTGATGGTGATACTTCGGTAAGCCAATCAAATACCATTCATTCTTTTTGGACATATTTTTAACGACAATACGGAAATGTTGACATCTTCAAAAAAATGTTCAAGTATTCCAAGGCGTAATTATTTCTAAAATTTCCTATATTAGTAAACAGTGAGATTCCTAGCTTCATTATTTCTGGAAAATGTTTTTCATTGAATGAATCAATCGGCATTTGTTAAAAGACATATCTAAAATTTCTGGAGAAACTACTTTCATTTGGTGTGAAAATTTGCATGTTTATCCGAAAACGGAGTCCGCGGAAAAATAACCTTAAAATGAAATAAAATATAATTTTTTTTTAAATGTATATGAAATTTTATATCCCCCACGACGATACTTTTCGTAGTTTTAGACGTAGACTTATTCTACTTGGTAAAAGGATTATTTTTGGATGCCTATATTTATTTCCAGAAAGACGTAATCGTTGAACCAGCATAACCAAAGAATTTGGGGAACTAATTGCGTCTGCGCAATAAGCATAAACATTGTCAGATTCTGTGTACACAAATGGTATTTTAAATTAGAAAATGTATGTGCATTATGTTACTGTTATGGTGAATGGCCTTCCATGCTTAGACGGATAAGTTTAGTATGGTGAAAATGCTTTTTTGGGCTCATCGCGTTTTGGCACGTGGCATTTTCCTGCCTACACCTGACCTTGGGCAATGCGGTTTGGCACGTATACTGTACAACTCTCGTTTATCATTTCGATCGTTATCAAGTATCCCCGACTAACAATGTTATTCAAATTCTAATCATAAAATTCGCCTTTAACAATCACAGAATGGAAATACGTATTCCGTAGATTATTCTTAAACTGTGAAATGACACGTCGAAATTTGAACCTAATAATCCGCTTATGTACGCATCTCAAATTATAAAGTAAAAGAGTGATGTTAAACTACTCAAAACTTAAGCTTGATACATTTTCAAGCTTTATCCTCTGATAGAGTACAATTATGTACACAGACAAACTCTTCAAAATCGTATTTAAAAATGTGAACTTTGGTTTTTTGACAATAACTTAAAAATTATGGGCAAGGAAAAAGTACGATGGCAAATATATTCTCGATGACTTATCATTTGATACTTTACTTTATTTCCACGTTGTGTAATGAACGTTAACTATGATGATGATTATTACGACGTATTAGTTTGCATCAAATCGTATCCCCCTTCATGTTAGCAAACACAACTTACACAAATGTCTGGCAGTGAAGCAATTCACTAAATTTACACGGCTGTAGCATCTCGAGTCTTTAAAGGATGACAAAAGTAGCAACTTTAAATTTAAGCCGCTGAAAACGATGAAAGAAACACAGAACATTGGCATTATTCCTTCCGAATTTTGTTCTAAATCTGTACCAAGGCCAAATAGTGGCTGCAGCAAACCCATCCAACTTTTTCCTCCAATGTTGCTCTGGCAATCTGCCATTCGCTACTTTATTTTCTGCTATCATCGTTTTCGCTATCTCATTGGCAATCAATGCATCTTCGTTCGAAATCAGTTCGCAATTTAAGGCTGTGCGTTATCGATGTTTTGTTGAAAATGATTCTGCCTATACATCGTAAAGATTAAAATTACAGCGACAGATCATAATGTTAAACTTGATGAAACGCAGGAAGCGACAACATAAAAAGATCAATTTCTTTCTTATCGTGAACTAGTTCTATACGATTAAAAGAAAATGTAAGAAGTTGATTTTTTTCTCGATTTGGCAATTTGCCCAACGACTGTTTACCCGAAACATAATGAAAATAGTAATTCAGAAGCAAAAACGGAACAAAAATCGTCCACTATGGTTTAAAGGGATCAGTTCATTTTTAAGAAATTCCGCTAAACCACGCCCAACTTTCATGTGCATTATATTTTTATGATCTTTTGCAAACTCAATTTGAGATACGCCTTGTAAAGTATCTATTCAGCATACGATGAATTTTTATAATCACACTTACCGCATTTACAACTTTATAATTAAAGCAAGCGTGAGGTTTCATTGCCATTCGTTAATCATCAAGGCTATAGGTTGTATACATTTTCGCAGTTTCGCATTATTCTCTAATAGGTCTAGAGTTTAGGCGTTATTCAAGAGCATGAATAATTTATTTTCAGCTAAATACTGCATTCATTTGAATATTAAATTTAACTGGATTAATCACACGTGTTTTTTTTCTTTCGAAAAATGGAAATTATGTACAACTACAGAGCGTTTAAAAATATTGCATAATTTCTGTTCACAATTTTCCGTTATCATTTTTACAGCCAAGATCGTGAAGACGTTTAAATAACCATCATAAAGTATAGCCACTACACACCATGTACAATTTGGAAAAATATCAGACCGGCTTGTCTCGTTGTCCCCGACGAATTCATCAATTCAGACAGGCTTACAAAAATGGATTTTTCAGATATTAAAACTATAGCTGGACATATACTTTTAACGTGACAAATAAACGCAGCTGCCAAATATAGCGTTTCGTATTATTTTTGGATGTTATGTAAAACGTGATCCAGTGCTTGTTCGGCATTTTTTCCCTTCTACTCAACTCTGCTTCAATTCGGAGAAAACCTATTATAGGGATGACTATGCTAAAAGATACTATATACACACACACACACGTGTATGTATATATCGGTGCTTATCATAAGTCGCAGCTCTCTGACATAAAACTGCAATATACGACTGACGCAAGAGTGCTCGTATAGTTTTAATATAAACTCACTGCTGATATATCAAAATATACAGGGATGTTTTACGGGGAGAAATGCGCTGCAATATGGGGGACAGTTAGAATATGGATTTCTACATGAAATGAACGATGAAGATGAGGATATTACGATGCAACAATGTGTCACAAAAGCTTGTCACGCTATGAAATATGGACTTTATTTACTCTTCCTGTAGCGGTAGACCTATAAACCCACTACAAAGAAAGAAAGTTATCTTAAATAGTAATATAATAACTATAGCATAACCGCTCTACGTTGTCCAATATACATCCTCGCAATCAACTTTAGATGTATTTCTACTATTTCATATGTTTTCTTAAAAATCGCTGTTGAACTGTGTCTTAATTACAGTAATGCGGATTCTCTGGACGAACTCGGCTAAACGGTTATTTGCTCGTTTCATTAAGACCGAGTGTGCCATGCTCGTTAAAGTGTATTAGGATAAAATCCCATACATCGTAATTAGCAATGTATATTATGCACCAAAGTATATACAGTACTGTATAATGTCTAGTACACAAGCAGACAGTAATGTCCCATGAAGGATAATTACCACAACGTTTCATTTGATCCTTAATCGATAGTTTAATAAAAATGCAAAATGTTATGTATGCATTTCAAATTGGTGCACAACGATATCAACTAAAATAGAAAATACACATTAACTCGCTATTTGTACACGGACACTTTTGTAGAATACACAAAAATAATAACCGTTGGGTTCAATTGAAAAAGAGCGAACTATAATAACGCCCAAAACAAAGAAAATATTCATTAATGCGTTATACTATAGGCAAGAAAATTCATGTAGTTTTCTGTAAGTTTAATACAAAAAAGGCATATAATCGCAAAATAGCGGTTAATGAACATGTGTTTAAAAGTGGCTGTATGCAACTTACAGTACACGTTCACATTAATATTGCACCAGACCCAAAGGGCTGTAAAACGCCTTTAAATTACTTTCAGTCTCGTCTAAATAATGTAATTTGCAATTAGGTATACCATTCACTGTGTATGACTAATATTTAGAAGTTGCATCGCCACCAATTCGCCCGTGTTAATTATTAAGCATACTGAAGGTGCATTCGTTGGTTGTTAATTTCGCATAAAAACCTAGGAACCATTAACAGGCTGCAATCGTTCTCGCAAACCGACTTCATCTGAACTGATGAGACTATCTGCAAAGAAGAACTAATAATATGGGCTAGCTGCGCACAATTTAGAAACCGAACTGCAGGGTTGAATGTGGTTAAATACTATGCTCTTAGTAGCATAGATTAATTTGATCACATGGAACATATACAAGTATAAGATAAAGTTAAATCTGGAGGAAAATGTTAACGATATAACACATACAGAGCATCTACCTGTATAGGCTCACATCGAGTTGAAATAAGTGTGCACATTTAACTTTAAACCCTTTAATCTTAGATAAAGAGGACTTAAGGTCCACTGAACCAGATACTGTTTTAAAATAACCGGCCATTAAATATCGTATTGGGTTTTACCCGTTGAATTAAATGGACCTGGTGCATTTGGCAAGTAACATATTATATAGCATCCAAACAGTGCATGGTCAGCTTTAGTCTATCGGTAAACATGAATAATTTTATACAATGTATAGGCCAACCGGGATCAATAAAAGATCTTAATTCTTGCAGTTGTCCAAAAATTAAACCAGGTAAAAATTTGATACATTTACCGTGAGCAGTAGTGGCCATATTTTCGTATCCCTTACGCATGAACGTTTTATGATTACTGAACTGTACATTAATTTAGCGTGACAACTCAGAATGCAATATAATGTGAAGTATTTAGTTGAGAATATCTCCATTCTTCAAAATGCCATTAAAATGGATCTCCGCTAGCTTACTGTTCATTAACTGATAACAACATGAAATGTCAACATAGCATTGATTGTCAATTAATATAGTAAAGCCATTGTTTAAGTTTTCATTTTCCTTATCTTATTAAGTAGGATAAATGAGTACCGCCTTTCCACTTGTTTGCTTTCATTTCAAATTCACGTCTATACTCTCGAAGATGTGTGCAAAGGTGCAGTCTATTGAAATGAACGACTGCATTACGATCATAACCCCGTACATTCATTATGTCTTAATTAAATTATGAGGGCTTAATCTGTCGCATGCTGTCGACTGCATTTCGTGAAAATTTCATTAATGATTAATTGAGCTGAAATATACATTAAGCCAGAAACGGATTATACGTTGCACGTGAAACAAGCTTGCGGGATGAAATCTAGGAGAAATACGTCGACATATATGTGCGCAATTAACGAGTAATCAAATTTAAGCTTTAATTGGAATGGAGGCTGGAAAAACTGAACAACAATTTCTTTTCGAACTATTAACACAAATTAAGGGGGAAATGAAACACGTTAAAGGCAAAAAAAATTGTTCAGGATTAGAACTACAAATGAATATTAGAACTTAACATGAATGATATACTAGTATGTCACTACTGCTATAAATTATATTTTAATTGCTAACAGTTTAACCTTGCATTATTCAAAAGCCCTAAACAGAAAGTAAAATCTTTCTTAATATTTCAGAGAATTTCCATTTCGCTGCACTATAAATATTTTATCGCATACTTGTAGCAGTGCCAAGAAACTAAGCCTACTGTCTGGATTTTTTCGGCTACAACTCTGCATAATAAACAAGTTCGCAGATTCAAATGAAACTTCCAATACAATCGTGTTAAAAAAAATTGAAAAAGTTACCACGCTCATATATTCTAATAGATGAAAAAAATTGAAAAAAAATTGCTAAATTTTTTCCCTTGTCATTTACTACTTATTAAAGGACTTACCCTAAAAGGTGTTTGTACAATGCACAGGAAATGCCCGAGACGCATGCCTGCACGTACACTAGACATAACGATATTTCATAATTGTATTACCAAATATTAAAGTTGGGTTATTAATAATGTCAAGCCAGTTCAGAAAATCTTAAACGTGGTCGAATTATAAAGTAAGGAAAACAGAACTTTTGCACATGTACATTACAATCTAAAACTACCAACTGTATGGCAATGTAAAATAAGTTATAATGCACTAAAACTTAATTCTTCAGAGACAATATCACAACTTCAATGTACCTAATATTTACTTTTTTTATGAATAACTTTGTACATTTTGTATTTAAAAGAAAATAATGTTAGATTTATTATGCGACGAGAACATTTTAAAATAAATTTCAAATGATGTATAGCATGCAGTGATAAACCTAGCAACTTCTCCGACTTTCCTTTACAAAACAGAATCCAGAAATTAGAAATGTATTTCCTGACGGTCGAAGCATTTCAGATAGCCAAGAGAGCAGTTGTATTTTTAAAGAGAAAGAAAAGCTCGAGATGGTCTATTGAAATTCTTGAATTTCATTAGCAGGACCATTATTTACAAACCCACTCAGATTCTCCCCTTAAGGATAGCCAATCGATTCTAGCTTCGCGATATTTCGGTTTCCAAAATCGAGCTAACAAGGGGTTGCTTCTCCCCGAACTGCCATCTATTTCTTCCACATGAGCAATCACCCTAAAATTTCCAATGTATACAATCACTACTAAGATCACAAAATATACAAGAGGAAAAAAAGTGAGCGCTTCGCATAATAATTATTCCCACTAAAGATTGGGCTTGCAATATATCTATACTCTTAGTAAACGATTTTGTCCACGAAATTAACGTTGCAATCAATAAATCACTTTAATAAAGAGAATGTGCGAAGAAGGGAAAGATGCTCGCGCGTAATCTCATTGAAGCGCTATTCTTTCGTTCGTAATAATTTATTATGAGCGAATCTTGCTCATATGCATAAATGGGCCCCTGAGAAGGCGATTAAGACAACGCATGACATTCCCAATGATGGATATGCGTGTAATTCACGGGAAATTATTGCTGATTTTCTAGATTTCTCGTCAGGGAACAATCTCTGGTTAAATGCCGCCTCATAAAAATAAGATCTTTCGTAAATTGTCACTTTGAGTGGGACATTAAATCGTATAAGCACCTCTGCAGGGAATTCAATTGCTAAATTTCAATTTTCTAAAGAAACAGTGGTTCCTAATGAAGCCATGCTGGTTTGGTGAGGACTCGAGGGAGGCATTAAAAGTAACATATGGCGTTGCCAGTAGTATTCTGCAATAAAATTGAATTTGTCATCAGATTTGTCAATAACATTTAATGTGAAAAGTCAAAGTGCGTCGACGTGCTGTTGAAAATGCCAGATGCTAATGCGTATTATTAAATTTTATTATCCCGATGCAGATTCATACGCTAAAGAAATGCCTATTACCCCTCGCAGGATGCTCTATAGTAAAAATAGTTCATAATGGATCATTATGCATAGTATCGCAACGAGTTTGTTGGCATTGTCCATGCAAAATTGCATTATACATGTAATGTACATATTCGTCAAGCATTTATACGACCAGCCATCAGATGATTTCTCAGTCGATATTGTCGTGACATTTTTCCTTTCATAATTGACAGTGCACTAGCTGTGTTAGGTCACAAGCTTTAACCACTAAAATGGCCTTAATATTAATTCACACGCATGCATTTGAGCTAGGCTTTTACTTTGTTATTCAGCCAATATAATATAACAGCTTTATGAAAAATAAATTGCATAAAATTAAACTTGAATAAATTGTATCACACGATTTCAAGTAGGGCCTATGCAATTGGTCTTATAGGTTTTACTATGAAATGGCATTATCCATCCGTGCACATTGTGCAAAAACGAATTTCCAAACTGCATTTGAAATTATTAATAGATGGGAACAAATTCACGAGAAAACATTTTGAAAATGCATTACTTGAGATCCAATTTGTCCATATTTTAGAATGCATTTTTTAAATACATTTCCTTTCAATGTGTGTGTGATTAAAGTGCGTTTCTAGGGAACACATATAACAAACGTTTGTATGCGTTAATCGAATAAAGTTGAGCCTCAAAAGCTAAACTGTAAGCTCGGAAAATGAAACGAAACAATGAAATTTTAAACAATGCCCATTCAAAATGAAAGAATGTACGAACTGTATGCATACAGGCAAATATACCGTGCTTATATAATGCATGTATAGGCAACATCTAATTGTATTTCTGAATTTCTAATAAGGTTTGCATAGCAGAAAATCGATATTGTAAATAAATGCAAGTACGGTATGCATGAAATAACTGCGGCCGTAGGTAAATGACAGCTACATTTTCAAACGCAGTGCAATATCTTTTGCTGAATCGTCCATTAGACCGTCAAAATGCAACGCTCAGCGGCTATATTGTTGGCTTTTCTGCACAGTTTATGGTTCTATACATAGGCCCACACAATACCGTTTCCTGCATACTGTCCCGATACGACTATCTTATTACAAACGTAGCTTATTGATCCATTTTTTTGTAGATAATTGCTAAATATGTTCGGCAGCAACATAAACGCTGGAAGAACTCTTCGGGGGGAAAATGAAAATCGGTTAGAAATATTTCGCGACATGCTTTACTAATGCAGTATATAAGGCAATAACCAGAAAGAAGCAAATCTTGAAAATGGGAGAAGAACACATGTAAAGCACGCAGTATTTTGTGCAAATACACTACTAATCCTTTTAGAACATGTTCTACACTTGATGAATGTTTTCATGAAGAATGAATCAAGGGTGAGGGGTTATCAAGGATAATAATACGATTACACACCGTGTTTGCATCGACAAAATTGAAAAGAAATTTGACCAGCTTATACATGTACTGTATAATCTTATGATGAAATTCGTAACAGTAACTGAAAAGTCAACTTTTGATAATTGCTTCCTTTGTCCTACCCTACTCGGTAGCACAGTCGTAAAACAACTGCGGTATTATCGCACGTTGAATTAAACACATAGCCTACAGGTATATATACATGTATCTTAAAAGTGACCTGACAGTCCGAGAACCACATCAGCTCACACTGCATGCAACGCCATATAAATTTATGTCTTCGCTTCCGTAAGCTTTTGGTAATGACAACTTTTTATCATATAACCAGAGCTTTTTTTGGTGATGTTACTATAGCTGTGGATAATGTCATCTCGTGTTATAAGTGTCAGTTAACTGCAGGCATTTCGAAACGCTGTCCGAAACGGCAGCTTTTATCGATTTATTTTCCAGAGGATTACCATTTTATGATGCCTATGAAAAACGACTTAATACCAAGAGTTTTTCCTTTCTTTTCTCTCTCTCTCCCTTGATTCAGACCCACATGAAAAAAAACCATGACTACATACTGAGCAACGGACAATGAAGAAGACTATACTGGGTAGTGGGTACAGATATAGTTCAACTGTACTGCTTTGTATTGAACTGTACACATTTCCGTTTCTCATCACAGTTTGTTTATCACAAGCTTAATGGAAAAATTGCGAAAGTTAACGAAAAACAATGATGCTAAAACCTATTAACAACATTTACTTCAACAATTTCTTTTCATTTAGGCTAATTGGCACTGCACTTTTTCCGTTAAGTGCAGATTGTCAATGTTTACTGTGTCTACGCATATAGCACGTTATGCTATCGTTTGTTTCTCTAAAAATAAGTCTTGCGAAGTGTTATATATGACGAACTGTAATACATTACAAGACAAGTTTAGAATACACTGCTGTATATTTGCATGACGCACGCATTCCTAATCAGATTGCAAACAGTGTGAATACACACAATACAGTTATTGCAGTACACTGCATAAGTTGAATTGCAATGCTATACTGTATTCTCGTATGAGGTATATTACTATTAATATACTACATAATTTCTAAACCTAAAATGCGTTATAACCTGTATAACGAGACTCGTATACAAAAAGGATATTTTGCTAGTCTTTCCAGCGTAATTCATTTACATGTACAGTTTGTCGAATTATGCTTTATTCCAAAAATTTCATAAGAAAAATTACATGTTGAGACATTGTACTGGTTCTAACCATGTTTTGAACGAAAGTAAGCGTCGGTGTAGCTTAAAATCTAAGGAAGAAAGGTAATCCATAAAAGTTAAAAAATGATATTTTCAGACGATATGAATTGACACGAAACGAGCTGAAAATAACGATGTCATTTATCACGAAAAACTGGGAGAAAAACACATTCGGAAAGGTAATAAGCACGCCATTAAATAAGGTTGCAAGGTTTCGGGTGTTTTATGAGAAATTCATCGGTAAATAAGCTATTGAGAAAGCCAATTGGGATTTGCTGCTTTTGACGTGAGTGAAACAAGTCCAGGGGCTTTGAACGATTTGCCTTTTTTTCACTTGACATATTTTATTGTGCTGCGTCGAGATAGAGCGCGTAGAAATTTATTATTTTAGCAAAAGAGTCATAAATTCGCACGATTTATACATTTAGAATGAAAGTCTCGGGCTCGTTATAAACGGAGTTCAAATTTTCGATATAAAAAGTTTCACAATAAATCTACAGCAATTTCACGTGAAACCATTCATTTTCGCTCATCATCGTTATAGCTGAATTATTAACATTAATGTACAAATAAATCCAGCTGTGTGCGTTTATAATAAAAATATAAGCCATGACTGAATAAGAATTTTTTACTATAAAATATAGGAGAGATCAGCTGAATAATTTATATCGCAATGAGTATAGACATCTGACATTTTTAACCTTTATATCTGTGGTTTCAGAATTATTTTAATTTGCTATTTTCAGCAGCAATTTTAACCCATTTCATTGCATCGGAATATTCTGATGAAATGGACTGCATAAAGTCATAAAGAAATATTTCGCACATCATAGCATTGAGAATGATTTTTAGTGTTATAAGTTTCACACTTTTTCAACAAATACAACGTCACACAAGTTTCCTTAGAATGAGAAGTAAGGATTGATTTTTTTTCCGGTCGCACCACTTCTATAGTAATGATGAGTGTTTGAATATTGACTTTGCTCGTGGCAGAAACCAGCATGTATTACGCATACAAATGGAGTGCAAACCACTTAATAGCATCAGTATAAAATGAATCTACATACAGTGTCAGCGACATCACCTTCGACTTCCATAAAATAGTAACAGCAATATTCAATCAGGATGTTTAAAGCCAATGAAAATATTTACGAAGGCAGCTGTCTGAAAAACTGGCAATTTCAGCTTAAGGCTATATATCCACGGTCGACCATCAAATCAGGAATAAAGAGTTCAAGGAACTTGCAGGGATGAATGCTATAGGCATAGATAATGTGATGCAGGGTGTCGCAAATACCGATCGTACAGAAATTACATAATGGATTTCACAGGCTATCACAGCAACTGGTATTTGCTTTTTCTTGACTGTAAAAATGTCCGCTACTGTCAATATTCGAAAGCTGCCAGTCTTGTCATCCAATGATGTTGGAATTGTCTACTTTCTATGTACATGTAGGCTACAGTATATCAACTAACGAGTTATGTTGTAATCGTATACGGGGAATCAAATTCGTCTTTTGTATACGTAGTGGATAGAAAAATCACATGCCTTTTCTATCTTTCGATTCTTATATATACATATCAGACATCAAGTGGTCGGGGATACAAATCAGAAGAATAACCAGACACGACCAAAACGTTTTGTGATTAAACGACGTTTCGCCACCATGTGGCATTATCAAGTTTACTAAAAATTAATACAAAATTACATAATTAAAATTAGTACTGACAAATT
>JAQGAO010002851.1:0-18480 GCA_034697705.1 Ommatoiulus sabulosus
TGACAATTCGTGGTGGGGGTCTACCCCCACCACCCCCCCCATTATGCACGGCGCTGACTGGAGGCGTGATTAGCTTCACACATAAGAAACCAATAAAAAACGTCATATTGGCTCAATCATTCCGACAGTTACCAGGGTATGTTCAACAAGGTGGTTGCCAAGGTCTTACTAAAATTACAGCCTCAATTGACATCAACAATTTGCTTAACCTCGCACACAGTATAGGAAATAGGGCACTCCGTGTAGGCACCTTTCATGTCCCCCTGTCCCGAAAATACGACTGCAGCGCAAGAATTGATACGGCGGAATTAAGGACTATTAAATGTCCCGGATCAAAATGGGCGTGGCTTAATGCGCATTTTGCAATATCCATTCGCTAGTGGGAAAGTTGGCGCTGCGAAAATACGACTCGATACTTTACGACGGGATATGATCGTATCACAGGTGACGTGTCACTCGCTCTACATAGCCACAGGGTTGCACACTACTTCCTAATTGGCTAATTATAAAGCAATTCGTTTGAAGGGAGTGATGGCGATAAATGCATTTTGATAAAGCAGACGCTGCCTATTTTTTTTACGGCTGCTGCAATTTTTTCGCACACGAAATGTTGGGTCCATTCGCTAGTCGGAATGTTGGCGCTGCGAATCGGGACACAAGGAATGCGCGAAGTGACCATACTTGTATTTCGTAAACCGTGCCTCGAGCTATTCGGCACATACACGAATTGCACAAATATTTTTAAATATCCCCAAGGCTGACCAGGGGTCAATCTCGCCAGCGATCCAGTCAATTACAGGGGGTCAGTTCATTTTCTTTAGCATCGAAGCTATAATGCTCATCATTTGAAAAAAGCCAGGGAACATCTGCCGTCCGAACGAAAACAAAAAAAAAATAAACTCACTACGAAAATACAGTCGATAAAAAACAATCTCCTGCCTTTTGTTTAACGAAAACTGCTGACCAAAATGGAAAAAGAGGGGACAAAACAATGCCACTGATCACACACATGCTTTATCCGACAAACAAAAAAAAACTGATATAAGCCATGCACTCTTTCCTTCCATTTAATACCAACGCCCCAGAAATCCACGTTCGGATAACAAGATGGCATAAAATGATAAAAAACGTGGCACAACGTCCGTTAGCGGTCATCAATCGCCACACATTTGCTCTTCGGGTTCCCTTTTTAGAGGACAAGAATCTTCGTGTAAATCCATCACTCTTCTTAACACTTTCATTGTGTTTCCACATTTGCCAAAAGCCGTTTAAGTGGATGGACAATGCGCGTTAATGGCCATCGGTGCCACGAAAGATGAAAGAAAAAAGTCATTCCGGAGATTCAGAAAAAAAGGCAGAAAAAACATCGCTTTCGAAAGATGGTCACAAATTAAGAGCATCGTCCGAACGTCCGGCAATGAGATAAACAGTACGAATTACGAATCGTGTGACGAAAATTGACCACATTTCCAAAAAAATTCCTAAGAAATGGGGTTCATATCTCAGGTGATAGATTTATTTGCGCTATTCGGACTGCACGTCCGAATTTAGACCTTTCAATTACGATGTCAGTATGTAAGAGAAAATACATAAACATATAAACGTGAGCCTCTATTCGAAGTCTCTACAGGTTCGTAAAATAGAAAGTTCCTAAATTGCAATGGTATTAATAAACGAAAATTGAAATTTATGCTCACGTTTATATATTTAAGATTAAAGAAACATGTTCTTTTAACATACTGACATAATTGGCAGGTCTAAAATCCAAAAATATTTGGGAAATTCTCCGTTCCCGCGGGGAAAAAAAACGGTGAAAAGAATACACATTGAGTTCGTGTGACACATTTAACAGAAGAACTTTTAACTAAAGTTCGCTAAGTCGGGGTGAAAATTAACATCAGTTCTATCTGATACTTATCGATCGTAACCAACGCAATAGTTCGTAAAAACGTGAATCGACTGTTGCAGAATCTGTTTAATAAAACTATTCGAAAAGCAAATTGTTTTTGAAGTTCTAATACTATACTAATTCCTGTTTTGCATTCACTTTAAGAATGTTAAAAAAATTATCAAACTTTCCCACTTGTATATAGTAAAGAAAATAACATTGGCCCGAAACGTGGTTTAATTCTTTTATTTTTTTCAAATTTTCACCTTCCAAGATGAAAAAACTTTTCATCTAAACAGAAATTGGTTGAACACAGTCGTAAATCTCATCTTCCAATCTTCTAATAACAAAAACGATTCAAACACTCCAGAAAGCCAAAGAATTGCAACTGAAATAAAACTGGAATGATTTGCATCAGTTCCGAATTTTTCATTTCAGCACTGCATGTATATAAGTTCACAGATCTAATTCAGCATTCGCTATATTTCGTTCTTACGTTCCGAATCAATTGAATAAATCTTGGTCGTATTTCATAGAGATCAAATCGACTGTTTATTCCAGATTTCCAAATACAGAGTAACCTCATTAAGAAGAACTCGCTTTATGCGAATTTCTGATAGTGCGAACCAATTTCCAGTCCCCGTCCTATGGTATGAACGAATACTTGTAATGTTAATTTCTTCGCTTAAGACGAATTGATTTTCGAGCAATGTCACGTTAAAAAAGCTTTAGACAAAACGAAGATGAAAAAGAGGTAATATATAACAGGGAATTCCCCAATAAACGTTACAGCACTTTCCAATTCATATACGCAGGTTATGCTTTCATCCAAACTTCGCTGAAACTTTACTTCTTATTGTGAAGTCATGTCTTGTCTAACTTCTGACAATACGAACTACGGTTTAAACGAACAATTTTTTCTGTCCCTATACGAGTTCATCACACGAGGCCATTCATATCCCGGTACTTGTTTCCAAATATATTATTGCATGATATTTCCCAGTGTGTTGGGAAAACTTTCCCTGGCAAATAAATGTCCAGATATATTTCCAGAATAGAAAACGATCCTATTCCGAGCAACTTATTTACAGTGCGGAAAGAACTGATATTGTAAAACCTATGACGTTAGTTTCTTTCCGTTAGATAGCCAATCGGAAAAGACACACGTCATAAGATGGAATAAAAGCAGTGCTGCCATGTTAGTTTACCCACATTTCCCTTTGAAACAGTGTTGTCATATACTGTAGGGATATCTTCTAAAATTATCGCTCTATGTGTGCAGCAACAAGAAATTGTTTCAGTTGGAACAATCCAACTTATTCCGTTGGAAAGACAATCAGGAAAGACGTACATGTACGCGCCTACGACATAAGATGGTTGGTTGGTTGGTAGTGGGGGCTTAAGTGCGCAGGGGGCGACATAAGATGGAATAAAAGCACTTCTGCCAAGTTGATTTACCCACATCTCCCTTTGAAACTGTGCATGATATACTGTAGGGATATATTCCGAAAACATCGCTCCATGTGTGCAGCAACAAGAAATTGTTTCAGTTGAATTAACTTTCATGCAACGTCATAGGATGGAATGAAAGCAGTGCTGGCAAGTTAGTTTACCCACATTTCCATTTGAAACAGTGCTGTCATATACTGTAGGGATATATTCTGAAAATATCGCTCCGTGTGTGCAACAACAAGAAATTGTTTCAGTTGAATTATAACTTTCATGCAAGTGATGCAACGTCATAGGATGGAATAAAAGCATGCAGTGCTGTCAAGTTAGTACCCACATCTCCCTTTCAAACGGTGCTGCCATACACTGTAGGGATATATTCCAAAAACATCGCTTTAAGTGTGCAACAACATGAAAATATTTCAGTTGAAAGTACTTTTCCTGCAATTTATCTCAATAGATAACCGGATATAACTTTCGAAGCATGTGATGGCCTTAACGTCGAGGTTCTATACTGAACATTGTATATCTCCTTGCTGCGCTCCGTTCCATCACTGCCGAGGAATCACCCTGTAAAATCATCGGCCTTATCAAATCGTTATTATTATGATTTTTTAAAGGGGAAACGTCGCATTCAATCATGGGGATGCGTTTCATAAACCGGCAACAAAACGCGTGTTAAACTCGTCGCGCGGGCTTAGCGAGAAATTGAACGGATTTGGGGAAATTCCCATGTCGCCCTGGCGGAATTACGCCGATAAAAATGCGAGAGCACATATCACGAAGCGCGTTATTATAGCGAGGGCGATAAGTAGCGCTACTAAAAGCAACTTTCAATTCAGGAGCAACAGCAACAATCCCCGTTGTTTGTATCGATGACGACGGGCGCCTGTCAATGCCTTAATCCTCGCATTTCCAGGCTCAGGAAATGAAGGCCGATTTACGAGAAGTAGAGAAGAAGAAAAAAAGAACAACGCGGGATTTGGGAACAAATGAAGGGCCTCATTTGCATGCATTTTGTTTTTCAACTAGACGTAGCATAAAAGGATTGGCTCCTACTGCCGAGGGAAGAAAAGTAGAAGAGGATTGAAAATCAATCGTCGATGCAATATGCAGCGAAAAGGGATCCGAAATACACGGGATTAACGGAAGTCCTAAAGCTGCCTTAGCAACGTGGAAATGTTGAGAAACACGTGGGACAGAAAACGTGACTGAACAAATCAGTCATTCAGATATATTGCATACATGTACGTCGAATCGAGATTAATATAGTTCCCATGAAATATGTTTATTCTTTTCAATTACTACAGGGTTATTACAAAAGAATCATCTGGTTTGAAAAATATATACAGTACAAAGTATTGCAGATATAATATTTAATGACTCACGAAAAGAAAGGGAAAAAGTCCAAGTTTAAAAACGCGCGCACTTGAAAACTTTGCTTGAAACGCCCAGGTGGCAGCACGAACAAAGTATCCAAAATGGCGTCTATGCAGCAGAAAGCGTTTTGTGTGCTCGAGTATGCGAGCTGCTGTGAACAGCATTGATAGGGAAACATCCGCTTTTATAGGCTGAACTGGACTACCGTATAGACGTGTGTCGTGTTACACGAGGACCTCACATTGAACATTTGTGATGGTATGATTAAAAACTTGAGACATTTTCACTTTCTCTTCATGTCTCATTTACTATTGTATCTGTATATATAATACTTTCAAAAATATATCTTTTTAAAACCCAGTGATTCTTTTGTAATAACCCTGTATTTTAACCTCTGCAGTTAAAGGATCTAGTTTACTTTACCTGAATCATGTTTTCTTATAAGTTTCAACAATTTTATACTCCTTTGAGCATTTTCGAGAAAAACTGCAAAAAACCCATTACAAGTACATGTATCTATTATTTGAAAACGAAAATAACATTGAAATAAAACTGAAATAGAATAATATCACAATAATGAAATAAAAATTGAACTACATAAAGAATATTTCATTTAAAAACGAAAAAAAAAATTGAATTTAAAAAAAAATGAAATTAATTTAAAATATTTGTTTGCTTTTTTAAAAAATAAAACGAAAATAAAATTTAAATTGCTATTTCTGCTCTTTTATTTCTTTAGTATTTCTGTAGCTATAAAGATACTATCAAAATGATATCGACTGAAAATCATGTACTTACAGGTACTGTATATCATTGTTTATCATTTGTACTACGTGTACAGTATGTAAAGAAAATTTAATTTTAAAATCAAAATAACAATCAAAATTGTTTATTTAAAAACGAAAATAAATTGGAATTGACCTGTTTTTCAAAAACGAAAATAAAATTTAAACTGCTATTGCTGCTCTTCTACTTGTTTAGTACTTTTTTATCTTTAAAATAACATAGCATATGAATGTTATTGAAATTTGTATTGAATACTTTTTTTTCAAAATTGAACATAACATTCAAATAAATTTATTTCAAAACGAAAATAACATGAAAATAATTTTATTTCAAAACGAAAAGGACATGCAAATAATTCTATTTAAAAAACGAAAAGGACATGCAAATAATTCTATTTAAAAAACGAAAATAACATGCTAATAATTTTATTAGAAAACGAAAATAACATGCAAATAATTTTATTTGAAAACGAAAATAACATGCAAATAATTTCATTTGAAAACGAAAATAACATGCAAATAATTTCATTTGAAAACGAAAATAACATGCAAATAATTGTACTTGAAAAGGAAAATAACATGCAAATAATATTATTTCAAATCAAAAATAACATGCAAAGAAGTTTATTTTAATTCGAAAATAGACTGATTATTTGCTTATGGTAATCGAAAAAAAAAAAATGAAATTGATATCCCTGCCTACGTGTTTGCTCAGAATTGCAGCAGCCTTACTGCTTCAGAAAACCTCGATATTGATGAAAAAATATCTAGATTACACTCTCTTTTCTATTTTAAGCCATGCTTAAAAGGTCACGAATTATTCTACTGTATCTCTACTTTCTTCAGAACCATGGTTTACGTACATTCTCAAATTCTTCCTTTTCAAAAGGATTTCACTTCATCGCCCCCTTTAAGCGAAGTGACGTAAATGAGCCGCTTGAAGATTTGCAACAAATGCAATATCCAAGATGTTGCTGAATCAGCCGGATATCAAACGAAACTAAAACCTGACCCTTTGCTCGTTATTTAAAAGCGTAACAACCAATAACACTCGTACTGTTGCTTTCGAATTGATTTGTACTTAACCAAGCAACACAAACAATCAAAAGCGCCAAATCCTTTAATATTATTTTTCTTTTTTAATAAAAGTGAAATTTTGAAATGCCATCGGTCACAACTGGGTGACTCGATAAATATAACCCAACCAAAGGATTCAATTACCAATAACCTTTACTGCCATCTTGTAAGGGACATTAACGTACACTGAAGCGCACACTGTTAATCGTACTGTTATATTTTGGACGTCATTTTCATTTTTCATAAACAAAAATGAAAAAGTATGTAAAATAAAGCGAATGTAAACAAAAATATCAGTTTTATACATAAATCAGATTTATGAATTTTTAACTTTGAATGGTTTTTAATATTTTCAAATCGCGTATAACCGAAATCCAACCAAAGGATTCGATCACCAAATCTGCGAACGTTTACCGCCATCTTGTTAGTGACATTAACCTACAGCTTCGTACTTGCGGGACAAAAGCGCAAACTGTTACTGGTACATTTTAAAAGTTCATTTTTCAAAAACAAAATGAAAAAGTAGGTAAAAAAAACATAAAAACAAAAATTTAAGTGTTTTTAAATAAATGATACTTTAGAATTTTTAACGTTGAATGATTTGAGGTCCATATATCTTCAAACCGCGCATAATTGAAACCATGGATATGAGGGGTCTCACTTTAGCTACATGTAGCTTCTTAAGTAATTTTCGAAGTATCTCCGAAAACGCGTGATTTTCCAAAGTCATAGACGGTGGGAACTACTGTATGTCACTGCTAAAATGGCAACATTCTGCAGACGCAGTAATAACGTAACTGGGACAATGTTCCTCATAAGGCAACTGGTTGCCTAAAAACGTACAGTACTTGCTTTTATTTTAAATATTTTCTAATCGCATTATTTTGTGCACTGTTTTTATAAAGCCCGTTATTTTTGCTCCAGATCTTTTTTGATCCTTCGTCGTGCGGAGCGCATTTGCATGTACATGCGAGAAATGAAATTGTAAACCTAGATCACGTACGATTTTTCAATTTATATCAAAATATTTGCAGGAAATATTACATTTTCAAGGAGCTTACGTCTGGGAATTTAGGTCAGTATTACTCGTATTAAATTATGCTGCAGCTACGTGCGACCTCCATCGTTGCGCAGCAGAAATATACAGGATGCTACGTAAGTCCAAATTCGAAGAAACGTGTTGTGTTAAATGAAATTAAATATTGTTGAATTGATGCATTATACACGATCGGTAGATAACCAAATAAATAAATAATAAAAAAATTTTGAAGTTATAAATCATAAATCCTGCGCAATTTTCAATTTTGGAGCTCGCATCAAATGCCACCAAATTTCTTAACTAACAATTTCCTTCAGAAATGGAAAACAAAAACATTATTTTTCCTAAAAAACCAAGCTTTCAATAAAACTTAATTATTTGCATTACAATCATCGAAGAATAAACTGGTATTTATGAATTATTTTAAATTCTGTTTTAACTTTAATAGTGCAATTAGAAATTTAACAGCAAAATCCAACTTAATAGATCCAAATTACAGGGTGCACCGTAAGTTACAAGAACTATATTAGAAGACGATGTATTTTACGTATGGCTTAAGGTATTACAAAGAAAAACACGATCGTTTGCTTGAAACGAATTGATAAAACATTGCTTTTAAAACAAATTCCATTTTTTTCCTCAGATATATTCACCATTACTGAATTTGCAGATCAAAGTTGGATTTCCTTATAATGATGTCGCACGTAAATACGATCCTATTTTTCCATGAACTTTAAGAGATTATAGTAAGTGCAAGCCAAATTGTGTGTCACACAACATTTCAAACATTTTCAGGAACTATTCAAAGCTATCAAACAGCAAGTTTTAAAACACTTTCCACGAAAAATATCTCCAACGATAAAAAAGTTAATAAAAACACGAGAGAATAAACTCGCATTTCCATGCAAATTGCCAAAATAAAGTAAGCAAAACGAAGACTCAATTTTTTATCCAGTCTCATGAATATATTTCGCTCTCGTCCTATATCCATTTACTTAAAAGATAAGACTGAGAAAAATAAGGCAAGAAAAGATTTGCAATACTTTCCGATAGATTACTCATCAATCAGATCAGCGAGTTCATGTCTAGAGTCAGATAGAAAAGGTCAAATGTCACATTAATAATCGATAATCCTTTAGCCAAACAAACTCGAGAGCAGTTGAAACGAGAAAAATGACGTTTAGTAAGAGAGCATTTTGGAAAAAGGAGGAGGAACAGGAGAAGAAGGAGAGGGAAAATATGATCTAATAAAGGAAAATCAACAGAGCATTTATATTCAAATGGGGAATGGGCAAACAGATCACCGAGAAGCGCCGTAGGGGGAAAACGTATGGCATGCGTTCCATTTGCATTTTCAATAGAGATAATAAAAAGCAATACCGGAAGTGGATGGCCAAAATGAAAGCATCAACGTTTAAAATCAAAACGAATTAAGCAAACCAAATGGGCACCTTTAATTTCAATCCAAAAAGACAAAATAAAAATGAAGACAAAATAGTACATTTTACATGCATGTGCAGTGGAACCTCGCTAATACCAATCTCAAGGGAAGTAAAAGATTGTTTGTTTAAACCGGAGTTGGTATTATCAGAAGTAAGACAAAAGATGAATTCAACAATATAAGAATTAAACTTTCATCGAAGTTTGAACGAAATCCTACCCCAAATCAATTCCCCGTTATAGCGTACTATTTGTGCCTAAGTTCGTTTTAACGAAATATAGCGCGAATGACTAACTCTAAAAATATCATCCGAATTAACATTATTCGTCCATACCCTATAGGACAGGGACTGGAAATGAGTTAAAACTACCAGAAATTTGTATAACGCGAGTTCTTCTTAATGAATTCAACTTTATTTGGCATATTCCTTAACAATAATTACTGTGATCTTCAAAACCAACGCAAAATATGTAAGTTTTCATTATGTATATGCAATTTTTTCCACCCGACAAGCAAAATATTTGGTTGCACTTACGACTTGGTTAAGAAGTACATGATTTTTACGTTTATTTTTATAAATATTTACAAAAGAAAAGAAAAAAACAGTTTCACTACACGATCTGTTATTGTTTATCATTATACCTCTTAAGCCCAGTATTATCTGGTAACACCGTTTTGAACCGATAAAAATATTTTTAAAAAAATGAAAGCAAAGCGAATTATGCTGTACAAATGTTTTATAATAATGGCGCTGGATGGCGCCACAATTTGCCCAATTTTAAGGCTTGCATTTTTTGCCACTCGGTGGCGCATTGTCTTTTCGCATGCGCACTAAAACTGAAAGTGTATTCGGTTTTCAGTGACGTCATCCATTGGCCAAATTTTGCCCATTTTCAAGTTTTGCATTTTTCGTCACTAGGGGGCGCTGTGTCTCTGCGCATGCGCACTAAAAAACTGAAAAGGACTATTAGAATATTGTTAATGGTGAACGATTAGCGTGTGTTGGGATAGAGAGCTCTCTATGTTGGGACAACCTCTAGCGCCATCTGCAAGCTTATGTTTTTTTGAAAACAGGTGAAAACAGACATGGCGCTTCTATTAAAGGACGTCGCGCGGTGGCGCCACCTGAGTGTGGCGATGCGACAAATGTGTGGGTGAACAGGGGGCGCTGCGTGTCTGAATCCATTCTCTTAAGTAGATTAGCGGAAGGTTGACGTAATGAAGAGAAAACAGCAGCGCTGATGCACTTTGTTGGCTTTGTGAATTATCGTTATCAAAATGCAGCATGCATCCGAGCTGAGTGTGCAGGCCTAAAACTCATCTCCTGACAGGGCAAAAGGCAAGAGAACCAGATAGAAAAGACACCGTGCTAATTGCTGTGGGAAACGAAAAAGCCACAAAAGAATCAATTTCTTAAAGTGTCAGAGTCAAGATGCCAATATTACTCCGATTACGAAGGACAACGGAGCCAATGAAAAACGCCTGCATTTCTTATTTAATAAAATAGAAATGTGGAAGACCCCAGTCTCTAATCCCACAGGAACTGAGAAAGAGTCGAGGGAAAATCAGGAAACAAAACAAAACCTCAGTTGTTTTTGATCGCAAGAAAATATATATGTTTAAAAGATCGAAAGAAGCATCATGTTTTTTTTTTTTTTTTTGGTTTTCAAGGGGTTCCAAACTTTGTCAAAAACTAATCGAATAATTGAAACTCCGGATGAAATTGTTGTCAAGAAAAACATGTTAATTCGACCATTTTTGATTGTTCTCGTATATGTACGGGACAACAGTTAATGTTACAACAGATATAGCATACCTAGCTGTGTTTGTTTTATGTTCATACTTTGACAATTATTGAATAGCCTAATTGAAACTGCTGATGAAATTGATGTCCAGAAAAACATCTTAAATCGATCATTTTGATTGTTCTCGTACATGTACGCTCGTACCTGACAACCGGTATTTGTTTTGTGTTCATACATGTTTACATGTTCTTGACATGCTTAACCCGAAAGATGAGAATTGCGGATCTACGACGTACTGTACATTAATAAGAACATGCTGTGATCATCTTTTGTAAAATGTTCAGTTATGAAATAAATCTAGAAAACCGGTTTTTTATTTTGTGTTCATACATGTTTTACATGTTCAGGACATCACGTCAAAAACCTGAAATATTAAAATTTCGAATATACACCAAGTAGGCTATACAGCATTATAATGACATGCTGTTATCATCTTTTGTAAAATTTCCAGTTTGGGAAATAAATCTGGAAAACGTTATATAGACGTATGTTTGAATACGAACACTTGGTGTGACGTACTTTTTAGTAAGGCTGAATAAGAACAATTTGAACATGTTGAACCATTTCCATTAGCAAATCTGCTATCATGTAAGGCTAACGTTACATGTACGTGCAATTTTTGCAATACCATTAAGGAATTACGAATATCATTTGCCAATATCTACTACATTCATCACCATATTTCTTGCATATTCTAAACATATGTTCCATGCTACGTTCATATAATTGCGGGATATTAACTGGAAAATACACTGCATATTAATATAAACATACAGCATGCGGCAATCGGGTAATAATGTGGAACACAAAGAGAGGCGTCACGTGAGCTGCATTATAAATCACAACTTAAGTCAAACGCAAAGTGGCTATTGATCAACCATAGCTGTAAATGACAGGCTCCACATCTTTTCCCTCCATATCACGTTTTCTTGAATTAGTTCCATACTTAGTTTTTTTTTAAATATTCAGGAAAAATTTAAAAAGAAAAAATGTTAAGTGAGTCCTCAAGTAGCGCTGCAAACACGAGTTATTTGGATGTCAAATGCTCAATATAGCTAATTAGCTCTGAAGGATCAAGCAATTAAGACCAATAAGAAACCATTAATTATTCAAGCTTGACTGCGAATGTTGGTCACAATGGATGACCCTCCCGAAATTCCACATGTAAACTAATGAAAATCAAGTTGCTAGGTTGCGTGAAATATTTCGAAAAACGCATCACATGTGCAAGATATGACTAACGCAGCTTGGAAATCATTGATTTTTCATATTATCCGAAAACGCTGACGCCGAACAAAGGTGTATTATACTCGTCTTAATAATTAATAACACCAACTCGATGAAATATGCATGGGAACAGCTTAAATGCCCGAACCCAATTCCCAAAATAAACATTCGAGAGGCACTCTTGTTTGTGCTAAAACGCATCTAGGAGATCTTTTCAAAATTGCCATTTTTCAAGTCGCTAAATTTCGGTAGGAGAACTCCTCGCAGAAATCTATTAAACGGACCCCCTTAAGCAGAGACGATTAAATTTAATCTTTCTCAGGAATTATAATATACTTAAGCCGAACAAACTAAATTAACTGTATGAAAAGCCAGCGTTCTCGTCGCAGTCTGCTTAATCCCTGGATTTAAGATCTAAGCACTTTTAAGAAAACCCTTAGAAACGTAAGCAGCGGCGTGCGTTATTGTCGAAAGAAATTAAAGGCACTATTTAATAAGCTCTTCAAAAATGCTCAGAATACCGCATTTCATGGCAGCGATAAGATATAAAACAAATCACTGTACGTACGTAAGAAAAAAAAAAAAATAAATAAGCAAAATCTGAATGGAACGACACAAATATCTCGCAGCTGACGCCTGGAATTTGCATTACAAGCATGAGCTTAAAAATGCCAGTAATCTAAGCTTAGCTCGTTGTGCTTGGCCTGCATTTTACTGGCAAATCGGATTAAAACTAGGCAGCCCGACGTCAAATAACCCGAGCTTACAAATAATTTCAAGTAATTCGTCCAGGATGGGGCATGTAACTGTCCAAACATAAAAGATTAGCTTGAACTTGTGGTCACGCGATCTAGACTTAACGTAATTCATGTAGAAATTTGAAGCAGAAATATCAGCAGAAATATCAAATGAAAATAGCCAAGTTTTAGCTGTCCAAAACGTGAAAATTTCAGATAACTTTCTTCATGAATAGCTTCATATACAGCATTTCATGCATGTATTAATTCATGTAGAAATTAGAAGCAGAAATATCAGTAAGGTTAGTGTATGAGATGTCTGAAGATTGAATATTTCTGATAATTTTCTTCATGAGCTAGAGCGATTCTTCTACAAGTACAGTATATATACAGTTGTTAGTTTATGGATATACATGTATACATGTACAGCTGTAGTTCTTAGTTGTTCAAAAGCCATTCACATTTTAGTTTCCTTTAATTTGTTACCAAAAATTACGATATTTCACTTCGTTACAATGATAACAGGTCTCGTTATGACAGCATTGCCTAACATGTTTGGCAGTATCGTCTGACATGTTTGATAGCATTGCATAACGTGTTTAACAGCATTGCTTTTACATCTTTTGTATCAACTCAAGTTTGACGATTTCGAACAAGCTAGGGTTCACGTAATGTTCTTATTCGTTTTAATTAAAAATAAACCGAAAATTATTCCCAATTTCTATCAATCTCAACTAGAGATTTTATGTATCAAATAATTAAGCTATGCCAAATGCCTACTTAGCGTTGATGTACTATATATGTTACCATAAAACGCTATGGATTTGGGCTAGAAATATTGCCTAACATTTTAATTTGATGTTCAGAATGCAAAGTTTTTATTACAATGTAATTATACCATAAAATTCAACTCATTTCATAAAAGTAATATAAATAATTGTGGCCGTTGCCTAAAACGGTATTTAATAGAAGATTATGAGAATGCCGAAAGTTAGTCAATATTGAAATAGTTGCTAAATGACCGGTTAAAGTTGAAATGCCCATAACAATTAAAATTAAAATTACTCTGTATATACACATGTATTCGATTAGTAACTAAGTTAACAAGCTTAACTGTGTTGAGTCATTTATTTAATCAGCAGTAGGCGCATGTATACATATAGATAGGCACAAATTCATAATGAAGTTTGTGAATTTCATAGAGGCTTATAATTTATGAGAAGTTTATAAAAAAAAGCTTTCAAGCATTGCTATCTAAAATGCGATGTAATCTGTTTCAATTAAATTTCAGTTTTCTTGCAACGCTATACAAAAATCCATTACATATACTATTTTATTGCAAAAACTTGGCTCAAATTTAATAACTTCTTCGATAACAAACATTCGATGCTTATTAAAATCCCTCATGCTGTAGCTATTTCTCAAGAATGAGGGTAAAAAATAACTCATTTAGGTAAGCGTGAAAATTAAACTGCGAAGAGAAGATTACAACAAAAACTTCCATTACATGTAATACATTTGGTATTAAAAATCACTTTTGATAAGTACAACGAAAAGCAACTATAGGCTCCAACCGTGCTGCATCCAGTTATTAGAGCAAAATTTAATGTCTAAAAATCTCTTCAGAAACATGAAAACATCTGATGTTTTCGCATTGGCATCATCTCAAATCCTTAAATATAATCAATGGCCGGTTATATTAGATAATAAGGCATGCTTCATAAAACTTTCGATCAATGCGTAGAAATTGCAAATTTACGATCCAAACTGCATTTAATCATAGGCATGCAAGCAAATTAAAGAAGAACTTCGATCGATCTTAATAACAATTAGTTGTATAACGCTTAAACTACAAAAATCAGCCATTAATACGGGATTTAATGAAGGTGTTTAATCACCCATTACATGCACCAATCTCGAGTTCACAACAACTACACTCCACTGAATGATTACAGAAATTACGAGATTAATAATCGATATATACTTCAGCAATGTCACTCCAATTCGTGTACTAGAGAATATAAACTGCAAAAAGTTCATACTACTTATTTGTGAGTTTCAAAAAGCATAACTGCATGCATACGCAGTAGTATATACTGTAGTGCATTATATACGCATAAATATACTGCAGACAAGCTTATGCCACTCGGGAAGGTGTTGTTCTTTAATTTCAAGTTTTATTTGCACAACAGCTGCGCATTGTTCATAAAAATAAAACAAATACGAAAGCAGTTGAGTCAAGCTGTTTGTTGTGTACACATGTACTTATCACTGCTAGTACGAAATTTGGCTCGCAAAATTCCGAGTGAACATTCGTAGTAAAGAACAATCATGAACATGTTTAGTCCCAAAAAAAAGTAAACTAGTATATTTAGCCATAGAAGATCCAAGATATTTTTCAAACGTTGTTAACCAACATTCGTCTGAACAGATCCGATTTTGTAAAATATGTTAAAAATAGGAAATTTGCTTAAACATGAACAATTATGTATTATCGCATTTAGAATATCATGCAATACCCTGATAAAAAATGGGACGTGAAACACGAATAAGGGGTCTTCAGAGACTCCCAAGTATTAAATTGCGAACTTAAGATTCGCTGTTAGACCCCAAGTTTTCGCATTTCATTTCTGACAAATAAATAAGCTCCACATTTCTTTTGGAATGTTGAAATTGCGAGTATATTTTTCACATTTGATGCATTTTTCTATCCATTATTGCCTCACAATGTCATGTTTCAAAAACTTTAAAGAAAAGTAAAATTTCGTAGTTTTCAAAAATCTGAAGTGTAAATTCTTTCACATTAAACGAAAAACAAAAGATTCCGTACAGTGTTCGCCGAGTTTTAAAATACTTAACGCACTCTTCATTTAGAAGAATTACTTATTTGTACAGTTTAATAAATGCATGTCAAGAGTAGATCATGAGTTCAGCACACAATATCATTTGGAAAAAAAAAAAGTTAGAGATTCGAAAATAAGTTGGATCTGAAAATATCAGTGCAAATTTAGCCAAATCATAATAGTTCATAACTGAAGGAAATGATAAAATTCATCCTTCGATGCATGTTCTTTGATAGTCGATTATTATTTCATCTTTAATACAGGCATTAGAATATAAAAAAAGGAATATCAGAATCCAGATTAAAGAAACAGCATCATTGCATGGCTGGTCAGATTAATGGCCAGCTATTACATCCAGCAGTCATTACATCGAGACATTAACGCACTAAGCAAACAAGTTACCGACCAACACCCAGTGACATTTCAACCCTTTCACCCCCTCGTCACTCGCACTTCTGAAAGTGGGTTTACAGCCAGTGAATTAAGTGGATCAGCAAACCCAACCCAGTAAACTCTAGCATTTAAAGGTGCCAGTGACGCACGACACTTCGAAACGTGACCTGCGTATCGCCGGTCATCTCAAGAGTGGACCACGCCACGTATTGGAACCAATCCATCTTCAGATATCCACTTATTACCGTAATAACGCCGATATTTTCAACTAAACTTAGAACACGAATATGGAAATAACAACATACACTACTTGTATAACTTATAAGATACTCTAAAGCGTGGACACAGTAGCAGTGATCATCTCAAGAATTATCGAGGACAAAGAATTTGGCGTACAGGACATTATCCACAACACATGATGACATGACGGTTCAAAATACAGTAGAACCTCTATTCTGTCAACTAATTCGGATCAGGGTTGTTGACATAATCGAAAAGTTGACATAAGGGAGGTTGAAATTCCAACCAATAGAAAACTAATTTTAAAAAATAGGAAACAAGTCAATTAAGTATTCAAAGTTATTTTATCCCATTACATGTACATATAGATCACTTTTATTGGGCAGGTTTAAAAAAATTATGAATATTTTTCTGTTACACCATCTTTTTTTTTTGTCAAAGCCAAATCCCTTATTTTTTTAGTTGAAATAGCTGGACTACTGCTACAAGTAGGCCTCAAACGAGGTACCTATAATGTATTTAATTAGTTTTCTTATGGTTGATGCCTGCGTCAGCCAAAAAACGCATCGTTTGGTGGGCAGGAGCCACGTGCTGATGAGTTGACATAATAGAGAGTTGACATAAGAAAGGTTTTACTGTATATACATTCGGTTATTTATTTAAAGTTTCCTTTAGGATCAGCTCCTTCTTGGAAAATTTCGCAAACCAGAGAAACCCAAAATGAATGAATTTTGGAAAATTTACCATAGCAGTTGTCCAATATTTTGGGAAATTTTGCGGTGCGGAATTACCAGAGTTCTAAGAAGAAGAAAAACACACTGCAGATGCTCAGGCGTATTAATAGAATGCATGTCCTTATAGAGCAATTTTCCAAAATATTTAAAAAAAAATGTCGTGTAGGTTTTTTCCGGCGGAAAATTAATAACAGCGTTGAACGTGGCCTATATCAACTATAATATCGCACACAATTAAACTCGTATAATAACTCGCTTAACACCGCGCTATAAAGCCAACATGTATAATAGTGTACGATATATTGCCTCATTAATAGCGTTGCCGTCGCTATTTATTAATATAAATATTTCCCTAATGACTGGCAAATGATTATAAGCGCCTATACATCGTCTATGCTTCGCACCCAGTATTCACGCATAACGGTATAATAGATAAATTCTAGTACAGAAATCAAATTGACGTGTATGCCAAATACTTTCAGCATTAGCAATTCCTATATACAGTACACATTCGGTTATTTACTTAAATTTCCCTTTAGGACCCTTAAATACGTAGGGAAATCCCATGAGTTATGAACAGCAAGCGCCACAAGAGAACGAATCAAATGGAAGATGGGATCCCCTGATTTACAATGCAACCAAGGATTATAGATTAAAAATAAACGAAGGCGTTTTATTGGCTTGCTGTACTTAAGCAGTCAACAGGATATTTCTTGGAACCTTGGCCCGGATGCTGGATTGTTTGAGGGCCTGGGAATTCATTACATGTATAGTAGTGACATCAGAGGTTTTAGTCTCGTGTCTTTGAGGAAAATGTATTTCCTCGATACTATATATTCCACCGCGCGCCAAACTGCAGTCATTGTCTTTACTTGTTTCATTTCCAAAGTAACTGTTATGCCAAAGATAAACAGCGGCAGTCATCAAATTTACCACTGGTCGATCATTAACACCAACAACTTCGTTCTCAGTGAGAAATCCACGAGTCAACATATGCTAGGAATGCGCATTGCATGTTAGAAATGCGCGCAGTTTTCTGTTTAAACACTACTGCCATAGATTACTGTCCATGTTGACACATGATGAATGCCGTACATCCAACAGTTGTTATTGCACTCTGTAAATAAATGGTGGATGCACGCCATGCTTAAAGGCGATGCATACAGTATAATGGTACTACCTCAATACTTTACAAGCACATCATTGAAAAAATTATCGAAGCTACCAAGAAAATGAGTACAGTATCATATTAAATGTCACAAAAATGTGTTTCGATGCATATTGACGTTACGTTCACGACGCCATCTAATAGGCGTTTTTAACTAAGTATTAACCAAAATGTGGTTTTGAAAGGAGTACATGTCTTGTTGGAAATGTAAATGGAATATGCAATGTGTTAATGTGTTTGTCACATGCTGGCAGTTTCATGCTGGCAGTCACAT
>JAQGAO010002852.1:0-18474 GCA_034697705.1 Ommatoiulus sabulosus
ATGACCTTGAAGGACTAAATCATTGTCAATGAAAATCACATAAAACAATGTCCCCTTAACAAGGTATATCACTCACAACCTCACATTGCAGTAATTTCGAAATGACACAGGGTGGTGATGGACTTATGACTCACCCTGTATACTGCATATAGGATATATTCTGAGATTATCGCTCCATATGTGCAGCAACTGGCAATTGTTTGAATTGAAATAACTTTCCTGCAACTTATTTATAGATACAGTACATCTTTCCTCTTGTGTGACTACCTTAAGATGGGTAGCTTTTTCTTAACATTGCTCATTTTGCAATCAACTTATACCGCCCTAAACCTGAAATTGAAGATTTTTGAGTTATGTCACCTATGAAGGGGTGGTGCAATATGCACAACTCAAAAGCTTCCTCAATTTCATGAAATAGGTTTACGTCAAGATTTTCAAAGTCTACTCCGATCTGGGGTAGGATTTTCCAACCAAAACCCCACCTTTATTTTGGCAGGGACCACCGAGAGCCGGTCGGGTAGCTTTAGCACAATCTGTCGACTCATTGAGCTGCTTATTGGGGAGATAAATAAAAGAAATGCGTAATTGGCAAGTGACTCATTCGATTGTGGTATGCGAATCACGGTGAATGAGTGTGATGTCATTCAAAATTCCACGACTTGGCAAAAACGTAGCAGGAAAAAAAAATGGAACTGTTCTAAAATCTTCTCTGGTTTGCATTAAAGTTGCATCATTGCGAGTTATGAAAAACATATGGGGAACCAGCGTTCGCAGAAGTGGTTGTTTGTTATTCAGGGCTCTGGTCTCAGCTTTCTGACAAATATTGCACCCCAGCTTCAGAAGTGATAACTCAAGAATCTTCAATTTATCTTGGTTTAGGGAGGTAAATGAGCTCCATATATTCAGTAAAACGTTCCATGTTCCGCCAGACCTGGAAAAACTGGAATTGTCAGGGAAATTGCCTGTGCACATACATTTATTTTGCACGCGGGAATTCATGGCCGCCAAGGTACGATTCGTAAAGGCTGTTCGAGTACCCTTATTTATTTTTGCGTGGGCATATTTTACACAAACAACATTAAATTGATATTTAGGAGATATAATTAAATACAGTTAAAAATGAGAAATGACGTCATCTCTCAGCCACTCCTGGCATTTTCTAAAATTTCCCAATAATTTTAATTTTGAAAGCATATCGTTAATGAAACTTCTAGACAAGCATTCGTTTTATTGTTAAGTGATTAATAACATTAATCAATTATTAAAAACTTGCAGTTTTAAATTTTCACCTAGTTAATATCGATGCACAATGTCAAAACCCACATAAACAAAAAGCTCTCTGGGGTCCTCAATAGTTCTAAGCGCGCAAATGTGTTCTAAGACAACAGAGCACAAAACCAAAACCAAACCAATCACAGCCTTTAAAATTAAATCATAGCGCCATCTATACTAAATGATGACAAGCATTGTATACTCACTAAAACGACTTCCCCCCCCCCCTCCAACCCTGGGCACCCAGGCTAGCTAGAGCCCTGACAGACTCCCTCCAGTGGGAACCATAGTCCGGGGATATAGCTTCAAGTACCCAGCGCCATCTGTGAAGCATTCCGCGCAACTTTCACGCGCAAAGCATTCCCTACTTCAAATTGACATCAAAATGAGATTTTGGGAGTGATTTTCTTCTGCTAAACAATCTCAATAGAGCTATCGTTGACGACTTTCCATACAGTGGTATAAAAATAACTATTTCTCGTTTAATGATAATAAAAAATCAGCATGCGTGAACATTAATAAAAATAGAAAGCGTATAATGTCGGTGTCACGTGCGTTAGATTATAGACTTTTATGCACGTTTTGAATTACAAAACTAAATAGGAAAACGCAACGACAAAATTACCAAAATCTACAAACGCAAGTTTTGCAACGACTGAAATGTAGGCTGCATTTCGACCTATACCTGAATAATCGCGAGTCTAGCTAAATTAAATAAATATTTACGAGGCAATAAAGCACCTGTAACGCTTAAATTTGGAGGCAGCTAATGGCATAAATAATTCACAAAAAAGCGGAATAGGCACTTTCTCCATGCAACGCAGCATTATTAATGCAGGATAAGATTAATTTAGCGTTAATAATTTAAACAGGCGCCTCATCGATTAGAAGAAAAAAAATAATCACCTTCTAAATAATTCAAAACGGTACATGTACAGGGTTATTACAAAAGAATCATCGGGTTTTAGAAAGATATATTTTTGGTAAGTATTACAGATGAAATAGTAATGAAAACGTGGAAAAATTTGCAAATTTGTACTCGGAAAAGTGGAAAAATGTGCAAATTTGTACTCGGAAAACGTGGAAAAATTTGCCAAACTGTACTCGGAAAACGTGGAAAATTTTGCTAATTTGTACTCGGAAAACGTGGAAAATTGTGTCCATTTGTACATGGAAAACGTGGAAAATTTTGCAAATCTGTACTCCGAAAATATAGAAAATGTTTGCAAATTTCTACTCGGAAAAAATGGGCCCTGAGCTAACCTTGTAGAAGTATTAATTTTGGATCGCCATGACTGCGTTGGATTTCCCTGACTTTTTAAAAATAAACCATTCTTCCCTGACGTTTACAGGTTTTCCAGGTCTGGTGAAACCCTGATCTAGCTCTACAGCCTCTACTCAAACAACAATAGCCTCGAGCTACTTCATAGCGAATTAATAGTAGAGCAATTATTTCCGAGTCAGTGAATCTCAAGTAATCGATTCCAAGCAAAACTCGAAAAACTCGACTCGGCTCTGCAGTTCAGCTCGCCCATCTCTATGTTGTGTGCTCGAGTGCTCGAATAATATTGATAGGGACACACTTCAGCGTGTATGGGTCGAACTAGACAATCTTATAGACGTGTCATGTGACGCAAGGATCTCACATTGAGTATTTGTGATGGTATATGATTAAAAACCTGGACATTTTCACTTTCATTTCATGTCTCATTTAATATTGTATCTGTATAATTTTCTTTTTATAACCCGATGATTCTTTTGTAATAACCCTGTATAATGGTACAAAATGGAACCAGAAAATTAAGAAACGTTAAGTTTCATTTTACTTATATTTTATAAATACAGACCTAAATAATTGGAATTGGACCGATAAGACATTTCCGAATTCATTATATTTGGTGTAAAAACATTTCTTCACATGTCGCAAACAACATGCATTTTGACAGGATTCACTTTAGAAAATTTAGATCAATAACACGACCAAAATTGCCTGAAATTTGTCAATAAATTGCCTCTTCTGAGCCCGCCCTAATGATGATTAAAGCGCCATTGATATCCTATACAACTTTCAAAGTCACTCGTTTACTTCATGAAAAATAAAATTGGCACGAATACAAAATTGAACGCAATTGATTCTGGAGATGGTTGCAATTTTTCACGTTCATTTCCAAAAAAAAAAAAAGAAAAAGAATTTAACATATACATGTATATGAAACTATCAGTGTCCCATATATCTAATATCAGAATACAGCCGAACTTCGTTAAGACGAATATCAAAAAACTTAAAAATGTGTTCGTTTAAACCGTAGTTCGTATTATCAGTATAGTCGGACAAAATATGACTCGAACTATACATTAAAAGTTTCATTGAAGATTGGATGAAATCCTGGCGCGGTGGTGCTGCAACATTTATCGGGAAATTCCCCCGTTTTGCTTTAGCCGAAAATTTGGAATATACGAATTCGTAATTCGTCTTAAACGAATACATTACCATTATTCATCCATACCCTACTGTATATAGGACAGGACTGGAAATGAGTTCGTACTATCAAAATATCGTATATATATAGCGAGTTCTTCTTAACGATATATTACAAATTGTAAACCTTATACAGTGTAGGCTACATGTATGCTAAAAATGAAGAGTTTGCTCTGTGAGGTACTATAACAGTAAATAATATTTTGATGGAAACATTACTTCTCTACAAAGTATAAATTAGTCATCCAATTTCCCTGACCTAGTCATTTGCTTATTTATAAATAAAGTAGATAACACGGAAATAATTCAACTGGAATGTATGGAATGCCGCATTGCTCCGCATTCCATTTGACTTTTCAGAATGAAATTATTTTATTTTTTCATTTAAAAAAAATAGAACAAAAAACGTAACGAACTAATGAACATGGCAGGACAAGGATGCAAAATTTCGACTTTGTAAAGACATTATTTTAATATAAACATTATTTCTTAATTTCATTTGAAAGAAAATTCGATTTGTAACATTACGGATACATTGTAAATTTAAGTGACCACATAGAATACATGCTTTGTTCCACCTTTAAGGTATTGTCCCATAACCCAGGTATAGGGGTTAACCAATTATGGCGTCTTGGGGGTCCATCATCTACATAATTAGGTCGATGGTAGTTCCAGGCTGGTTTCAGGCATACAATCCAATGTCTTTCATACAAATTTTACAGGATTCCCCAGAAATGTAATTCAAATTCCCTGACTTTTCTAGGATTTAAGGAAATTTCCTTGATCAATGACAATGTCAAAATTGACATAGGTCAACGTTATCCACGATTTTACAAAATAGAAACAGGACAATTTTTTAAAAAATGTTCAAAATTAACATAAGACAATTTTCAAAATTTTACAAAATTAGCAAGATGCCTTGAAGTTCCCCGACTTTTTCAAAATATGTCATTCTTCCTTGACTTTTCCAGACATTTTCAAGTTTTCCGACTTTACCAGCCATTTTCAAGTTCCCCGACTTTACCAGACATTTTCAAGTTCCCTGACTTTACCAGCCATTTTCAAGTACTCTGATTTTACCAGACATTTTCAAGTTCCCCGACTTAACAGCCATTTTCAAGTTCCCCGACTTTACCAGCCATTTCCATTAAGTTCCTCGACTTTACCAGCCAGTTTCATTAAGTTCCTCTACTTTACCAGACATTTTCAAGTTCCCCGACTTTACCAGCCATTTTCAAGTTCCCTGACTTTACCAGCCATTTTCAAGTTCCCTGACTTTACCAGACATTTTCAAGTTCCCCGACTTTACCAGACATTTGTCAAGTTCCCTGCATGTTCCAACATGTTAAATTCAAGAACATTTTCGTTCGTAGCATACAGTATATCAATCCCTAGATGGGGCTTTTACGGAATTTCCAACCACATTTTCTACTTCATCTTTGGGCCCATTGATTTCTGTCTAAACTACCCACAGAGAATGGAGCACTGGCAGGCCATCTTGAAACTCCAGTACAGTATACAGTATCATCGTAAACAGACAGCATTGCGGCTATTGGCGATACCATCGTTCTGCACGAACTGCTTCAGAGTTACTTTCGAAATTTTGAGACAACTTTTCCAGCTAGTAACCACAGATTAAGATTAGCGACAGAAAAAAAAATACACAGACAACTTTCTAGGTGCAAAAAAAATCGGGGATTTCTGCGATTGCCCACGAGTGGTAAAAAACAAACAACCAAAATCACTCACGAAAGAGGAGCGCCATGATCCCTTGGAGGTCGCAAAATCCGTGAAGGTCCAGAACAGAGGCGCCATGGTGACGTCACATCCGGAGACGAGACTAATCCGACCGACTTTCGAGTGCGAGTATGCAACTAAAACTGGGTTGTTCGGGGTGCGCACCGCGATCCCGCGCGCAGGGCGATCGGAGCGCCGCCAAGCGCACGACCCGGAAAAACCAGGTTGACTTGTCATTGCCACCAATGTTGCCGAATTCGGCTGACCTAGAAAACGCCTGACCCGCGGGGAGAAGAGAGAGAACCCCGAACGACCTAGAAAAGAGTGCTTGAAGCACGGCAATGCGCAAAATCGGTGACAAATCCCCCTGGGGGGGCGACGACGAAACAATCGGCAGGTAATTTGTACCTAAAGCTCATCGTTCACAGCATCACACGCGCGGCTGCACGCTTTGCAGAGTTCCCACACCATGTACGCAATGGCAGCTTTACGAATCGCACTTTGGCAATCGCGAAGTCATGTGTGCGAAAATAATGTCTGAATTAGTATAAAACAACTTTAAAACTAACAGGGTTCCCCCAGAAAATTCCTTTTCAATTTCCCTGATTTTTCTAGGTTTTTAAACAAATTTCCCTGACTAATGACAATGTCAAAATTTACATACATGTACACCAATGTTATCCACAATTTTGAAAAAACGAAACAGGACAATATTCATAAGTTGGCGAAATTTACTAAATTAAAATTTTCCAAATCAACGAAGAAAAATTGCGAACATTTTCAAAATTAACAAAGAAAATTTCCCAAAATTTGACGTGGACAATTTTGCAAGTTTGTCTTTGGAATAGATTAAAAATCTTGAAAATTTGTCCTCGGAATAAGTTTTTTTTTGTTGTAAATACACATGTTCTCAGAAAAGATTGAAAATTTTGCAAAGTTGTCCTCTGAAATTGGTCAAAATTTTGCAAGTGGGTCCTGAGCTAACCACGAGGAAACATTCATGTTGAGTTGGGCAACTAGCTCTAATACGTTGAAATCCCCTGATTGTTTTTAAATTAAGTCGTTCATCCCTGACTTTTCCAGATATTTTCAAGTTCCCTGACCTTTCCAATTTTTCCAGATCTTCCGGAACTCTGATTAAGGCTCATTCGAGCTCGTATGTGCACTTTGAGAAACTACTGTATGCATTTTCCACTTTTGCAGCATAGTGCATGCAGAGTGTTTGTCAAAAAGGTTGGCACATTACCTTTAAAAATTCCTAACTTCGGTTGTGTGGTACCAATTACATTAAACGTGTTTACCCATTAAAGTATTTATAAATATTTATGAGACAAATTTTAATAAATAAATATTTATGAACTGCATATAAAAAACGCTTAATCGCAACATGATTTCGTTTCTAACTGGCCCTAATTTGTGCGTTTTTACGAGTCACCTGAACTGCACCTGTTGCAGCCAAACCTCGTTTAACGAACACTCAATATACGAACATTCCCTTTTATGACCTTTGCTCAGCTTTTGATCAGAGATATCCGCATTTATGAACATTTGCACCTTATAAGTTGAATGGGGACTTATGAGGCTCTTGTCATTAATTGGCTATTAGAACCACTATATTCACTGATGATAGTACGTTGCAAAGTGAGGATGCAGAGAAAATTTTATACATGTACATGTATAGCTCAAAGTGTTCAGTATCACATGTATGAGTGGTGTTCATTAAGTTCATTTAGATTTTAATGAAATTTGGTAGAGAAATGCGTGTAAACGTCATTTATTATTTTAAAAAAAATCCATTTTGGGAGATGCGTTTTTCCCATCGTTCTGGCAGCGAGTGTATCGCTCAAAAAAGTGGTTTAAACCAAAGCTTCCAAATCAACATTTCTGACAGACACTGGCCGTCCACTTCTATGAGCATCTTTCACAGTAATTATCTGTCTATTTCTGAACTAAGACTGAACTTTTCGATCCACTCATATACAGAACGTTTGGACATTACTCTGACCGCAAACATTTCACCCATTTCTGCTCCTGAAATGCCTTCAAAAGTTAAAAAACAGACAACAAAACGCTGCTGAGCCACTATCTATTCGAAGTCCAGCTATATGCTTCCGAATTTATAACACGTGCAATTTTTGAAACATATATCCTTAACTGTTGAAACATTTTCAGGAATGATGGAAGAATTTTTACAACAACTTTCATTAAAATCTATACAGCTGGTTTTTTTTAATTGATTGCAGAAACTTAATGAACACCCCTCGAAATTTCTAACATTCATGACCATTACTGACGTACGTATAGCCTTTTTTGTGAAATATAGTTAAGTCCAACTCAAGAGTAAATAAAACATACGACCATGTATTTTTATTCCGCCTATAACATCAAACATCCCGATGGAATTCTCCTTAAAACCATTAAAAAAACGTATAAGATTACTGAAAATCAACAATTTTTTCCTTTCCAAACTGCCTTTTTTTGGCCATAAAACTCAAAAGGGTTAATCAGGTTCGTCTGGGGTGGCGTGTGCGATATATACATGTATATTCAATAGAGACTGCCGGAAAAGCCTCATCAACAAACACACCTTTTAGCACACCGATAACTAAATCGATAAATCCGAGTGTAAACAACGTTTTATGCGAACATCTTGGTGTGCATGTCAAGATGAAGGTAACCAACTTGAACCCAATCGAGGTACTAAAGCGAGCATTGAGCCATAAATAGCCCTGACTCACACAGACTTCAGGCTAAAGTTAGTTAACATTCGAATAAATTTGACTGGAATGTCTTAAACTATACATTGTATACTGTATATTGTAATCACGGATGTTTAGCTTCAATCCCCAAAGTTGAAAACCATGCAACTAAAAAAATATGACACTATATGCATGCAATATGCTATAATGCCAATTTCGTTGGCATGCAAATTAATCGACGTCCATCACACGTTAACAATCGTTGCTTATTCGACAGATTCAGATTTCAAAAGATTCAAGTCTCGTGATTTATTGCACCCTGCATGCAGTCATGAAAATTAAATTATCATAACCTCGTATTTTTAAATACTTGTATATGCTCACGTAAGGATCCCCGTAAGAGGGTTAAAACCCTAATCCCTCACTATTAACGCAGAGTTTAAACTTTCATAGAAACATTTCTAAATGTAGAACTAAAAGTTTAAAGTCTCCCATTTATTTAAAAAGTAAATTAACTTTTCAGGAATCCAAAATCGTCTGCTAAAATCCCAGCCATGTGTTTCTTGCCAAGCTTCATATTGCTGTTAAAGAAATAATCAAGAGTAGAGGGATGTAAATGAGTGGCTAAATAGCCAAAGCCACTTGCCAGAATTAGGGCTAAAAAGCGGCCATTTTGTGAAAATTCTCAAGCGCGACGGATATAAAATTTTTTTCTAAACGAAACCCCACTTGAAAGTGGATTTTTAGCCGTAGCCATTTAGGGATCATCCATAAAGGACGTCCTGTATTTTTCCAGGTTTTTAGACCTTCCCCCTCCCCCCTGTCCGCCCTTGTCCTGTTTATGTAACCTCCATCCGTCCAATATTGAAAACAGCTTGTTGAATACATAAACAATTTTTAATGTTACATGTATTTATAAATTTTTACATTGAAAATATTACCATTAGTGAACCACAGACCCACAGAATATTAAAGTATTGATTAAAACATGTGAAATAAAATTGAATAAGCTGAAGAAATCAGCAAATTTGCCTATAAATTGACTAGCAAGAAAATAAAACCAATGCAATCAATTTGTCATCTAAAACTGATAGGCTGATTTGGATAGCCTTTATGGATAGCCCCTTATCTCTTTGGCTTCTAATCACTTTCAACTGGAACCGGCCGACATTTTTTCAATCCAAATCTTAGTTTTCAAATACTTTTCAATCCAAATTTTAAAAGATTCAATCCTTATTTATTTGGATTATTGAAAAAATGTCGGGTTCTAGTTGAAAGATAACTACAAACAATTAAAGGAAAATATTATTCGGAAGAAATAATGCTACATTTAAGTAGTGATTTGATTTAAACGCAAGAAGCAAAAATTCGGCGCGATAGCACATGGATCTTTTGCAAAAGAGATGTAACGATTTTGTCAGATATTGATTTATTTCCAGCACATGTAGTTTGCGAGAGACATCTACAGCTAGTAGATCAACATTTTTAGTGGATCAGGTAGTAACAAATATTTGCCTTTGTGTTTTTTGACAATGTCAAGTTTGGACATCCTGTTTCGCAATACATGTATTATGAGCAAGTTAGCTCTTTCTAACATCTGGTTTCTGAAGGCTTTGCTCTCCTTTTGCCTCCTCCTTCCACCCTTTTCTCCATCTGATCAGCAGATGCTTTTTTAAATCTCTTTCAACCCATTGCCCCCTATTTCCAAGCATTTGTACTACTAGGAAACCCTCCAAACTGATCTTGGCTCAAATTCAAGGTTAGCGGGTAAAACCCGCACATCGTATTGACTTTCGCTTATATCATACGAAAAAGCCTGCAATGTTAATGGTGCTGCACGGTGCGCAAATATGAATTAATAATAATTTGATATTAATTATTAAAACGTGTCGCTAGCTGTTATTTGCACACCGAAATAGATCCTGTTTTCATTTCCAATAAACCAAACATTGGTCTCGCTATTCGAAAACAATGATGATTCAGCTTACTGGTACAGTACACTCGTATGTGCTCGTATTTCATAAACTATACATAGCCTACAGGTACATGTACAGTACATTGGCATATGGATAAGATCCAAAAACCTGTTTTTCATCAATTAAATCAGCATATAGTGGTACTTAAGGCATATAAATATACATAGTGTATTTATAAATATATAACTGTATTATGCACATTATATTGTACTATAAATCCGGTATCGGCCTTAGCCTCAAAGCAGGCCAGAAAGACTTATTTTTCGACAGTTTTCTGTAAATGTTGCTGAGCAATATTTGAAAATTCTAATAACTATAATAATGAAAATTAACGTTCACATTCCTTACATCGGTATGGTAACGTTTTACCATTTAAAAAAAAAAATTGGTTGAAAAAGTTGACTTTTCATAATATTGAAATGATTTTTTATTTCATAAATATAGAGTTCTTGACTGGGAAATTTGGATCATAGTAATTTACAGTAGTTTTTAATCCGATGAACTAAAGTACTGAAATATCGTAGTTTTCATCTCTGATATACATGTAGTTTATGCAAAGTTGTAACCCTAACACTATCGAAAAATAGATACTGTCTTCCACCCAATGTCCGGTAATAATACAAAAAAAAACTAGCGGATTTTTTTCTGCATTCAAATTTCTTTCCTTTTAAATGGGACTAGTTCTGATAGTATTTTCTACTTGTAGGGACTTCGCAAGGCGCTTTGTGGAGACTATGGAGTTTGCAATTGGACAGTTTCATTCGAAATTGGCGCTCAAATTTGAATTGGGTAAGAATTGATTTGAATCGCAACAAAGCGCCACGGTCATTATTTCTAGCGCCACAATGCAATACATTCAGGGTTTTAATCGCCTGTCGTCTGCCATATTCGCAGCAGGCTGAAGCAGGTTACCAGGAATTGCAATGGCTGCAGATTAAACTTGTTTTCCAGGCGTTGGCAGTAAGGTCATCCGTGACGTATTCCAGATTGGCTCACGATTGGAACTCGCTGCCATTTGTCGCCGAAAGGCTAAACTTTGTGAACTTGACAAAAACGACGTAAGTGTATTCCGATAATGTAGTACTTATTCGAAAGGATTATCATGTAGACGTACTTTAATTGGGAATCGATGTCATGTTTTCAAAGTTTTCTAAAAGTTAGGCTTGCGTGGAACGAGATTATAAAAAGTTGTGTTGACGGTGATGCAATCCCATGCGGAAATAAATTGGTGGGATACCGTCTCCTTTGAACGCACCTTAACCACCTCGTGTACCTATGATACGTTCTCGCTAAGAAAGCTATATTTTTTAATTAAAAAACCAATGATATTATTTTTATTATTTTAGATCCCCATTTAATCCCTTCGTCAACTCCGCAACGTGTAGAATAGGACAAGAGCCAAATTTAAAGCCCGAAAATGTTGAGCGTGATGGAGCAACCGCCAAATCTGTCAAACGACGAGGTTGAGCAGTCTATTCAGAAATTGGTGAGTTGTTTTTATCGTTAAAGACTAAAAATTCGTGCAACAAACATGGGTTTTAGTGTTGTTCCAAACGATTTTGGCACGACCAACTTTGAGGGAACCACCGAGTGGCACTTGAACCAAGGCCAAATCGTGGTTTTAGCAACATAATGCGACAAGTGCAGTACTATATGGAACTAATATTAGAATTTTAGATACCAATACCCATTCAAACATGTACTACATCAAAAGGCGTTCACACGATAACCATCAGTGATGTCACTGATTAAAAACTAGCAACTGATTTATCTACATGTGATGATAATACAGAAGCAAATTAATCAATGCTCATGAAAAGTGAACGTTGGAGTTGGATGATATAGCGCAATGACAAAATATTTTGCACTATGTAGTATTTATGGGAGACTTAGTTTAGCACCGCGCCGTAGCCTTATGGTGGTTTAGAGGGTTGTCACAAAGAGAGACAGAGGTGGGTTGTTTGCATGATTTGTGTTGTCGCACACTCGCACGCCAGTGTGGGGCAAATGTCGGTAAGGTGAGATCTGAAAGTTTCGAGGGATGGAGCCTGTACAACCGCGCAAGGGAGGTTGTTCCCGAGTAGGATCAAGTGAGGGAAGAAAGAAAGTTTATAGAAATCGTGATTGGGAGAGTATAGACAGTTATTGAGAGGATGATCGCATCGGCCGGAGAGGTGGGGGACTTAAGGGTGGGTGTCATGCTAATGGTGCTAACTGTTACAAACAGTTTAAAATATAAAATTTGTTGATAATCTTTTAGTTGAGTTTATAGTAGGCTACTGTATGTAGGTTGAACTACCATATTTTCCCACATTTGTGAATAAATGGCACATTACAAACTACATTTGAAAATAATATCAACTAAAATATTTTTGACCAATATGCAGAAGGTTGACATTTTCCACAATTTTCTGATATACGTTTTTTATATAGCCTACTATTATTTTCATATATATATATTATAATTATAATGAGGTACAAAGTAAAAGTAAATCCACAATTTTCTGATATAAGTTTTTTATATACAAATATTAAAATTAAGTACAAAGTAAAAGTAAATTAATATATCACCGATTTTGCAAACGTATGAATATTAATTAATACTGCGACGTGCACATACTATTTACGCAAGATAGTGGGGATTGCGTATAAACGCACGGGTAAAAGCATGCAATAATTTAAACAAATTTTAAAACTCCGCGGGCACGAACGTCACATTTGGCTCCAAAAAAAAAGGGGGTAGGGGTGAAATCAGGTCATGAAGGTCATTCGCTGGCAAATGGCCAACATTGACTGTATAATGCGCATTTTAAAATTGAGATTTCAACAAATAAAGTTGTCCTACGTTTATCGGCGTGGCTGGGCTATTTGTCCGGTATGTTTGGCGATTATTCTTGCCGAGGATTACGTCAAGCACTTCTAGAAAAGTCGACTGCAAGCGCTGCTGTGACTCACGGCGGAAACACGCGGTCGAGCGGATACGGAATACGTTTTCTGACGGAAGTTGTCGGTTGCGTCATCGAAGTTTGCAACTCATTGCTCGAAGCCGACATGGTTTCTTTGTGCTTCTTCTGCTAACCGCGAAGTTTTCAGTTTTAAAAAAAAATTCGGGAAGTTTTCGTGAGTACGATCAAAGTCATACCGTTTCGTTTTACAACTTAGCTAGTTTCTAGTGTTTAATCCCGGGGTGCGTCGACGTCTGACAAAGTCGCCCAAAGTGACGAAAGTTTCGTTGTCCCAAATGTTAGCGACCTTTTTTGCTCGATCATATGACGCTGTGCTTTCAAATTCACGTACGATAACAAACTGAAGGTTAAGTAGTACAATAAAAGAATATTAATGTCATAGAAATTCTCCCCACAAAAAGCAAAAATCCAAGGTAGATGTTTCGAACGAACTCAGATCTCGGTATAGTGGCGTGGCGTGGTGGCTGTTAACGAACAGTGTCCCATTTGAAGCATTAGCATTGTCTCGATTATCAGTTGTTTGATCTAATTTTGGCTCGAATTTCGGTTGCCAAGGGCATAGTTGTCACAACGAAAGTTTGGTGACCCGACTTTGAGGACTCGTCGGTTTACTGTTCCCAAGAAAATGCATTTTTTTCGGGGTTTAAATTTAGAATCCTAGTGAAACCTGCTGCGGTATTACGAAAGCTGCTGATCTCTAAATGGTCGTGTGACATCATAAGATGTTTGTGCAAAAACCAAGTTTACACGCATCGTCCTCTCATAACTGACTAAAGTATTTATTCAAAAGTGCTCCTGTGCGTCCAAGTGCTGCTGGTGATCCTGCTGGAAAACGCCCGTGATCAAAATGGTGGGCCTGAAGAAGTACTTTCACCACGAGTTGGTGCATTTGACAATAATACTGAGTTTACTACGAATCGATCCAGATTCGTACCTACGGCTGGACCATGGTATTGAGGTGTCTGAAATCATGCTGGGTTCCAGCTCGGCCTTTCTACCTGTGCAATTGCATAATGTCCACAATCGCCTCAGTGGTCACCGTCACCCTAAAAACTTGGACAACTTGCTGCTCAATCACCAATCCATATTCAACGAATTGAATCTCCTCGGTCGGTACAACAGGTTCCAGGACGTTGATCGGCCGAGGGAAATCGCGACGTACTTATTAAATGCGCAAGAAACTGTGACTATTAAGACAGAAATCGTCGAGGATGAAGCTGAGGAGTCGGGAGGATCAAACGATGTGCCTGTCAGGGAAGAGAACTCGGTCAGCACTGAAGAGGAGTCGCCCATTGAGGACTGCGGCCTGGAAGAGGCCATGGCCAGTGCGACTTCCCAGTTCTTTAACAACTGGGATGAGATGAGCAAAGAGGTAGACTTGGTATATTTGACTGGTATTGCTAATATTTAAGTTAATGAAGTATACTAAATTAGTCCTAGCATTCGTTTTGCTTGCTTTTTTTGCAGTGTTGTTGTTTGTCTGTTAACATTATTTTTAGCACTAGCACCATTCATGCAGTAGTGCATTTGTGATTTTAGACACAGGCTCATATGGTAGGTACCAATTGGTGAGTTACTGATTACCAGTACAAGAATGCTATTGTTATGGAGAGTATTGGCAGTCCAGGTAGAATAGGTAATAATGCAATTTCAAACGTTAATAGATGCTGTATAGTGGTTATGAGCCACTGATTTCAAGTTTATCACTTAATGCTGAATTTTAATATCCTTTAGAATGATTTCTATTTCTTTTACTGGTATGTAATGCAAGCAATACTATTGAGTAAACTCAATAAGGCATTGAATTGTTGTTACACTCCCTAATGTGTGTAGACCACACAGTAGGGAACCAGTGTGTTTAACTGAAGCAAGTTAAGGTTATTTGTTTTCTTAAATCAGTTAGTCTGGCCTGAAACTTAAGTGTGCAATGCACGTTTTATGTATTATTTTACAAGTGATATATTCGGTGTTAAATAAATGGCCAACTTATAATTTTGTTTTAATCAGATTGCATCAACTGTACATTAGCAATGTTTGGCACTTAACAAAATGGGCATATTGCAAAGGCTGTCTATTGAAATATTGCTATGAAAAGAGGCTGGACACAGAAAAACGTCATGAACGTATCTTGTTTTTTTGTTTTTTTGGTACAATGATTTCTTATAAATTTTTACTTGCTTAGTGACAAGTTTTGCTGTACACTTGATAAGTTGCATCAACTGCAACTTAGATAAACTTGCTTGCACAATAATCCTTGTTATCTTGTTTGGGCTTGCCAGCTATATGTCTCTTCTCACTGTAGGTATCAGTACTGGAATTCTATCGTTGTGTGTACATTTTCACAGAAATGTTGAATATATATAACTCGCAGCAGTTGGTGGCATTGTTCACTGAAAATGGGAGCTAAATAACTGAGCAATGGTCATTGCGGGCTTTTAAATACATATAATTGGTATAACTGACATTGTAGATTTCAAAAATTCATAATTGTTGAAAGATGTTATGGTAGTCTTTCTTCTCTTCTTCTTCAACACGTATTAACTTAGTTGAAAAATTCACATATTGTGGCCATCTGACTTGATGAAATAAATGTAGTAGGCCTACGTATCTTGTAATTTTTATTCTTAAGATGCCATTTGGCAATCTTAGTCTTGTTGGGCTTGAACAAGAACATATCCTGTGTTAAAAACAAATTCCACTTTGTAGCATTGCAAGATTGATTTGCATGGATTTTATCTACTTATCATGAACGATTTTAATTACTTTAAAAAAAGATAATTCTTTGCTCTCTAATGAAAATGGTGCAGAAGTAATATAATTAATAGCATAGTGATTTTGAGCAAATGTGCAATATTTCTGTTGACTGTCTTCTGCTAAGTGATGTTCATTGAAATTCCATTTTTATGTGAAGTACTGTCAACTGCAGTGTATTAAAGTTGTAAATTTGCCATCTTGTTATTTTAAACATTGCAGGCCCTCAAGGGGTTATTTTAAGTCAGTTGCAAATATTTGTCATGATTCATTTCTTAGCAGACCAAAAAGATAACTGATTTAGACAGATCATACTAGATTTGAGGCCAAATCCTTGAAAGAGTTGCATGTGCCACTTGGTATTTTTTTTAAGGCAAGGAGTTCGGAAATGAATATTCTAAAAATAGTTTTTAACTTTTTTGCTAGTTTTGTCATGTTTAGTTTCAACATTTTGCATTCTCAAAATGGATTTGTTATCACAAAGAATAGTGGAAAGTTCAGCAGTCTATTGCAATATGTCGATATTTACAGTCGTTGAACTTCAGTTGTACTCGTATTATTAGATTCATTTTGTGGGACTAAATTTTTGAAACTGAAGGCAATTCAGAGGAGCTGCAAGGCTCCCGTAATTTATCCGAACTTTGCGTTATTTGGTGCTGAGATTTTGGCATTTTTAAAGTATGTTTTTGCTAAAAGCAAGCTCATGATATTGGAAACCGTTGAATTTTTGTGTGACTTTTGTGGTTATTTTTAATATTGTTTGCCATTAATGGCTAGCCAAAATTCATAACTTATGTCATAAAAGGGATGGTAAATTTGGAAAAAAAATTATGCAACTTTTCAATAAAATAGCTGAAATAGTAATTTATTTTGTGTGAAACTAGTGGGCACATGTGGGCTATGCTTTAGTGTAGCCTCTCGAGCTGATTTTGTGAATTTTAAGTTCGTGAAATTGAAAAAGATAAATAATGGTGCCTGTAACTACTGGTGCATGATTTGGCGGTAACCAGTGTCACTTATCTCTTAGAATGATTGATGTCTTTCCAATATACATGTAGCTGTATCTAATTTGCAAACTACCTAAATTGTCAAGCTCCTAGCCTAACCTTCCAGATTAATTGCGTTACTTAATCCTTGTTTCAAATGCATTACTATTACCGATACCTTTTGCACCTCAATTCCTAAATAGGCATGGCCAAAGCTGCAGCGTGGGCTTTTCTGTAACCTGTTTACCTACGATTACGACACTGGTGCATTACCCCCTTTTCTGTTATCCTTGAAGGGTCACCTGAACTGTTCCCTTATTTGCCAAGACTGCTTTTGCAACTCCCTGTCCCTGTATAGTTAGCTTGGTTACCAAATCCTAAATTTAATGAAGCCTAGTTCATTGCTTAAGTTGCTCTAAAAATACATTTTTTTTCTTCGTTTTTTGTTTCTTTTTTTTCTGCAACAGTGCTGTAACTGTTCGGATATCTAAACAGAAGGAGGAAAATGTTAAAGTAAGCACTACTAGGTCATGACATCCCGCTTAAGTGACTGGATGCTGTTGATGCTCGCGCTTGCCAACGATTTAACGAGAGAACTTGAGGGCAATTTGAAAATCCAGTACATTTATTCAAATTGGAACACGTGTTTGAAAACATAAATACACCAAACATGATGAGCGTTTCAGAATTCTTGCAGTTGGCCTACATGCTGCATCGTCAGTAAGGCACTCATTACAAAATCGAGACTAGATTAATTAAACTTCTTTACATGCAGGGAATTTAATACTTTCTGTTAGTAGGCTATGCTTTGAAACCCAACTGTGTTTTACTTCAACTGGTTATATTTGGAACTGAATTACGTAATTTCGAACCCATGTTTATTACTTTGTCAATTTTAACATGAAAGGTTTTGAAGTTGTTTTTAAAAAATTCGATTACTTTGTCAATTTTAACATGAAAGGTTTTGAAGTTGTTTTTAAAAAATTCGATCTATAGCCTACTGCAATTCTCCATTTCCTAACATTTTTTTCCTATTTCTTACGCTTTTTATTTTCTCTTTTACTTGGATGTGTTATAATGAAGTGTACTCGTTGTTGTTCAGAAAGGATGCCACCTGTTATAGGCTACAAAATGTGCTCAATGTAAAAATGTGTAAATCTTCAACCTTGGGCGTAGTGCCCATTGGTGTCATGTATAAATGCATATACTCGCACATAAAAGGTTTAGTGGCTAATTAAATCTAATTTTCCTCTGGGAAACAATCAATATTTAACATATACTGTAGGTACTGTAAATATCCGATCTAATAGAACGTAACGTACAGGTTACTGTGCAGTATTTACATGTATTTTGGGATGCCAAAAAATGTGTAATAGTTACAGTTGACAAAAAAAGTCAGTGCACAGTATGAAAATAAATGGTGTAGATTTTGAAAACTACATTTATAACCTCACTTATAGTACATGGATTATGTAACAACAGCCAGGATTTTTTAAAAATACATAAGTTAATTTTGAATTAGGCCCTAATAAAAAACGATTATTTCATGGCAAAAAAAGTAAGTGCACACCCTCCTATACTGGTAGAATTTGCTAATTTCTGGCCATT
>JAQGAO010002853.1:0-18469 GCA_034697705.1 Ommatoiulus sabulosus
CAAGGTCACAGGGAATATGGTTTCCGAATAGCCCGTGGTCGACTTTAAGGGATATCTGAAAGAATTATCACCCTATCTCTTACAATATTAAAGATAAATTTTTTTTTCGTTGGATACTGATTTTATCACTGATTTTATTGCATATAAATCACCCTGGTCCCTGTGTAGTGTATATGCAGCATCTGTAGTATAGCTATAAGTGTAAATTTGCATGCCCATATACAATGTACAGTATGTAGCTAGTGTAAGCAAATGAGGAATGATCCTATTTACATGAACATGTATCTATAGGAGACAATTCCTTGTCAACAGTTTGCACATATCTACATACTTGTAGAACACAAACAATGATAAGGGCATGCATGTATATAAATGCATCTTTTCGCACGCTTTTACAAGTTATTTCAGTAAGGGCGACACACAAGTTCAATGCAATTCGTATTTTGAATTTTTTTGCTTAATGAAATATTTCCGGCATTTACTGTGCATCGTGTAACATGTCTGAATTACTGTACATAGATCAATTAAGAGGTAATCGGTGTTAGTGCAACAGTCAGGTCAGGCGATAGAAAATGAGTTCAAGACCTTGCAGCATGTTTAACGTAATTGAATTATATTAAAATGGCCCGCCTCTGTGCCCCTGAGGACTTTATTACAGACGGTTTATGTAATATATAACGAGCTTTGTTAGCTTAGCAAGCATTTGCCATTTAAGAAACATGTTGAGCCGGAAAATTCATAACGCGAAATGGGACCCTGTTTCATTAATAGACATGCTTTTTAATCAAAAAGCTAATTTGGTTTCTTTACAATCACCATGTATGAGCGACGTTTAATTTTGCGTTGCCAGCCTGAGGAAAAATTAATATGAGGAGAGACAATTTTTGAATCAACAAAAGGAAACCATAATCTTCATCGTTACATTGATAAGGTTCTGAAAGTTGGTTTCGTTAAAAATGCCTTTATGATATCCAAAATATTGCCTCGAGCACAAGCACATTATAACACTATTTTATTAGCATTTTTCCGATTTGCATGATGTTTACGTAATCTTATTCTTCGTGCATGCATCCAAGGCATGAAAATGCAAATATTGTAACGAATTTTATAGTGGTTACAGGGAAAAAATTACAGACTACATGTACAGTATATGGGTGAGAGCACGTTGGCATTTATTCATGTGATTTGTTTACTTATTTTGAACCAGTGTCGCGTAGTGGTATTGCAGACTCATACCACTAGGCGATACTGGTTTTTAAGTTAATGAAATAAGTGTCAGCGTGCTCTTACCCTATGACTACATGATTACAGCACCAGTGTAACACGTGGCATGTAAAAAGCCACGACATACAGGTACAGCTACATGTACAGTATGCACTTTTAAATCAATTAATAACTGAATATGCATGTACAGTTCGTGTGCAGTGCATATCTCTAGTATGTTTGATGCTTCAACTTATGGCGTGTGATTGGTGTACTTGTTTTTAAATGTTTTTTTAACTGATTTCTAAAGAGTCAATTTTGATGCTTCTGGTACCCAGGTACCTTGTGTATTACTTTTCTAAATAGGCTACTGAACTTGTTATGGAACCGTTATGGAAATAGCCCCATTTTTCCAGACGTATGGAGTCTCGTTTTCCGGAAAATACATGTACTAGGAATTCACCATAAATCGTTTTTTTCTTAAAATCTGGGAAGTCACCTCTCAACTTGGTGTGATTATGTGTCTCACAACCTCCGCAAGCCCGCCAATTTTCATGAAATTGTGAGAAAATGAGGTTGTCACTTGTTTTTTTTATTTATAAAAACTGCTGGAAATGCGACGTTTGCCATAAACGATCAGTGACCGTAATCCATTTTTAGTCAATTTGGCGTTTATGACCGCAATTCCCAGTACATCATGTCGCAGACTCGCAGTCATGGCATTACGACGTCGTTAAGCTGAACTGCCATGGCGGGAATAAACGAGCAGATTGATTCCCAATGCAATTAAAAATGTGTGGAAAAATGTGATGTGTGTCATTCGATCCACCATGGACAATAACGTTTAAGTGGGAAGATCATACAGCATGTCAACTTACAGCGTGGGGTACACTGCTTTGCACCAGCTAATTGACTTCCGGTTCCAGAAAGGCTGGAAACCGAAAACTGACCTCTTAAATGCTCCGCGAACGGTGGCACCATCCCGCGACAGAACATAACATATCGTATACCCCAGCTTCAAAAGTGACACAACTCAACATTTCTCACTCTGAAATAAAAGCTTAATTGTTTTAATGTATTGTAATGCATTATAAAATACCGTGGCAATACTGTTAACCGAAACTATGGTGATTGTGTCACTTCTAAAGGGGGTTCGATATTATTGACTGCTTTGTCGCTGTTGACCAAAATGCCCTGTTTTCGACCAATATGTTAGTTGTTCTTATTGACGTTGAAAAGGAAACTAACAAAAATATTTGAAAAAACTAAAACATCAAAAATCATTTCTTCTGAAAAAATCTCTATGCCAAAAGGCTTTTCTTTTGGAAATGTCTATTTCAAAATCCACTTCCTTTAGAAATATGTATTTAAGTATACCGTAACTCAGTACACTCTTCAGTATGTTAATGATTAACTTGATGTTCACACAAACATCAGAATCACGTGACCCTCAACTTTTGCAAGAAAATTTGATAAAATCTGAAGCTGTCGCTGTTGACCAAAACGTCCTGTTTTCGACCAATATGGTATAGTGTTTCTTATTGACGTGGTTTTATCATCCCTTGTCGCAAAATCAGACAATGGTTGCTTATTTTGGCGACCATAAAACATTCCGAATCGCAACAGAGAAAATCGTAAACATAAGCCATGTGTTGATTCGCAACCTACGAAATTCTTGTGTCAATAATATTTGCCCGATTGCTTTCCATTCCCCTGCCAGCGAAATGCAATGAGTTTCGTTTTAATGTCAGCAATGAGCAATCAGACTTTGATTAATTTACCGATGCCATCAGCTTTCTACACACAGGCGTATAATTGCGAGGATTGCTTTATGGCTTCCCAATAATATTTGCCATTTCTGCTGCGTTTACGGGTTTTTTTTCTCTGCCAGGGAGAGGCTTCGCGAATCACACGTTTTTTGATTAAAAACCTGGGGACCTGGGAAGTCGTTATTGTCGACGAACCAAAAATAACTCGAAAATCGCAGTTTCGAAATTAGTTTTTTTTTCGAAAAAAATTAGACCGTTGAAGATGATTTACAAGTGCGGAACTTTGCGAAAGGAAACCAACAAATTGACAGAAACTAACAAAAATATTTGAAAAAAAAAATAAAACATCAAAATTCATTTCTTCCGGAAAAATCTCTGCCAAAAGGCTTTTTATTTTGGAAATATGTCTATTTCAAAATCCACTTCCTATGGAAATATTTATTTAAAAATGCATTTCTTTTGAATAAATGTTTTTCAAGTCCATAATTCATTCTGGAAAAATATATTTTCTTTAGAAGAATCTATTTTCATTGCTGCAATATCTTCAGCAAATAACTTTTGAGTTGGAAACTGCCTTGCTAATGTGGCAAATCAGCGATGAAGATGTCTTTGATCAATGATTATACTCATTAGCAACTTGGTGCAGCCTGCCTGGAGACTCGGTCATGTCCATCCGCAGCAGCGTTAAATGAAGGGCGGCTTTAGTGGGAAAGATAATGGCTTTACAATAGTCTGCGGTCAAGCCACTCGAGTGTCCGAGCATATGGCAGCGCAAGGACTTCATTAATGAGTGTTTGCTTGAAAATCCCTCTTTTTTGCACCTAATCCTGGCAATAAAGCGCGGTTTGCTGATCTGGCACGTCAGGTGAGAGAGGATGAAATCCGAGGACTCATCCCCGTATCTTTGGAGGACCACATTCAGTTTGACGTTAAGCTTCAGTTAAGACCTCAGGATAGCCAATATGCAATTGAGGCAAGCTAGTGCACCGATGAGAAATGGCTGTTTATCTAGCACACCACGGGTCTAGATGACTCTGGTAAAGTCACGATGCCATTGGCACTCCAGTCTACAGCAGACGCTGGAAGTCACTGACTTCGATATCGACTTGCCTTCAACACGATCATATTTGATCTTAGCTTTCAATTTATTTTTTCTACTTCGAGTCTGGGATTTTGATTCTTTGATGCATTCTGCGGATTTAGTAAATGTACCCCGCTTTATGCAGTAATAGGGTATCGAAAAACATAAATCTTGTGTATATACATGTAGTTCATCAGTGTTTTGTTTTGTGTTTTAAATCTGCATTGTAATCCTGCATTAATTGCCTGTTCTCTTCTCATGTGAATCAGAACAAGTAAAAATAACTTAGCAACATTTTGGTGTGTGTTTGGTTTAAGTTAGGACACTTAAGAGAGCATGGTGTAACAGATATAGTCAGGCTTTAGGTAAGGACGTATGTTCAAAACTGAAAATCCGGCAGATTCTTAGGAATTAAGATGACCCAAAACAAAGTTTTGCTCAATGCTAAAACAAACAATTGAAGGTGTAATTTTTATAGAGTATTTTAACACATGTTGGGAGCTGAAAATAACGATTTTTGGAGTGTATCACTCAAGCATCTCTTATAGAAAAAGCATGCTGAGAGGATTATATGAATTTGCCAATTTTGATATCGAAGAAACTGCTATCGAACATATTGTTAACATGATGCTGAGCAGAGTTGTTTATGCAAGAGAAATTGAAGATTAGGCCATCAAAGGCTCAGGAAACTTACGCAAGCCATGCCGATGGCAATGCATAATGGTTCGGAATTGGTGCCATGAGATACGCACCATATGGTGCCTGGAGCAGATTTTCAAAAAATTCCCCTGCATCAAGGAGATAAACTGTGACTGCCAAACAGGGCAAAAACTTGAGATAGCTAGCTATAAATGACACAAGTTCACACACAAAACCACCGAGACAACGGGCTCTGTCATGATTTATGGAAAAGACTCGTGCGCAGCAATTTCTGCATGACAGAACAAGTGATAAGGAACAAGAACGTGATGAATGGCTGTTAAACGCAAATGGAAACAAATGGGGCTATTGGCAGGTTCGAATCACGCCTAAATTACCCCCAATAAACTATTTTCTGCATCAAACTGCAATGCCCATGGTCTCTTATTCATTTCTTGTCAGAGTTATATATCTGGCATTGTGCTCCCCAGACAACCTCGATTACAGTTTAAAAAATTAAAAGGTTTTGCATAGTGCATGCATGAGCTCTCTGCGATAATGTATACAACCATAATGGTAAATAAAAAAGCTTCTTCTTGTGAAAAGCATATTTTTCAAGTAATATCTATTGGAAGTAAGCCAAACAGACAGATCCACCCATACTGTAAGAAAAAAGTTGGCTTTCTTGAAATTCGGAATACAATTGTATATACATGTACTGTATAATGTCCTTCGCAACAGTGAATTTTGAAATCCAATTTTGTGAAATTTGTATATAGATTACCTAAACTTATCATAAAGTTAATGTCTTTCATGGTAAAAAAAATCATGAATCAATTTTTCTGCACATCTTTGGAAACTTGTATTGTTGATTGCATATCACTGAAATGAATATAGCAATGCATTTACAAGTAATATTTTTGTTCTTATCAGCTTATTTAAAAGTTCGTGCAAATTGCGTGAAAAGCGTGCATTTTTAAGTCATTTTAGAGTAACGTGTAAATGCGTTTCAGAAAGTATTTATAACCAAGACTGTTCAAATACAAAAGTATCATAATTTGAAGTACATAATCAACAATGCATTATTAAATTGCAGAATCTGTGACAAGCGTATCCTATAGGATGCATTTCAGAATGTATTACAAGAAACATCCATTCTAATATTATAACCATTCTAAATCCCTGACCGAGCTCAGTGCTATAAGACGGATGCTTACTTTTGGTCCTTCCTTTTTGTATGCGAATAGACGATGGAGGAATAGTAATAGTTCAGACCTGATACAAATTCAATTTAACAATGATGCATATAACGTCGATCGCAACTAATGTAGGAGTATTCTCCTGAAAATGGGCTCGACCCTACCCCCCTTCCCCCCATTTGGCATTTGTTTGTTGACTGTAGGGTACTGGGCTGAATTGAATATCGAATAAAAAATATTTCCGAAATGTAATTTAATTTCAAAAGAATTTCAATAAGTGGATTTTCTCGGATGAACTATACAATGTACACTGTATACTGTTGAATAAGTTTTGGAAATGCTGTTTCTCTGAAGCGGGAGACAGTGGCGCCGCAGCTGCCATTGATGATTTTGGTTCATGGCACAGGGCAGCTATGTGTGATTTGGTTCTGAGATAATGAAATTTTTTTGAGAAAAAACGAGATCTTAATGAGGCATTGCGGAAAGCCTGTTTGCCGCTGTATTCTTTAAGAGAGTTTAGGGATTTGTGAAGCTGGAATCCTAATTAAATCGTTTTGTTTCCATTGTGCACCGATCCTCTTTGTCTCTAACAGAAATGCTCCTCTTGACTTTCAACCCATTCTTCCATTGCTCAGCCGACACTCTCGAAAGCTCATAACGTCTTAAAACAAGGCCCTATAATTAAAACTCCAAAAGCTTCCACGTATACGCTCTTTATTGAGGCGTTTTGGAGGGCCTTCAATGCTCGATTTAATTAAGCGAGAGGAAGGTCGTTGGGTTGTGCAGTTCAGCGGATATTTCTCAATGGCGGTGGAGCCATGTTGGCACCCGGATGTGGACGTGGCAGCGTATCTTTATGAATAAACATGCGAGGAAAGAATGAATTGATGGCCCGGGAAAAACGATAAAGATTAATGCAAGTGACAGCGCGAGATATAGGTGCATGGAGCGAGGATGTGATGCAGTCAGTATTGATTTTGGTTTGGTCTTAAAGAACGATATTTTAAGGTCCTGGAGGTCCAAATATATATTCAGGAAAAAAAATGCATAATAAGTTTTCTAGTGCCCTATGCCATATATGGAAATTATTTTCGAAGATAACAAATTTTCGATATTTTTTCTATAGAAAACGAAGGGAAAATAACGAGGAATTTCTAATTTCAAATTTTCCACGCGTTACTTTTAATGTAAAGTTAATTAACATTTTCTTTTGTTATTCAAAGAAAAACAATTATCGAAAGTATCCGAATTTGAAGCATAATACTATTTTGGATAAACGCCCATATAGAGAATGGACCACATGTCCTTTTAACGGTTTTCAAAGTTGGTTTGCGCAGCGAATATATTCCAGCTAGTGGGTTTTATGCATTTAATCCGTACATGTATCATAATTTTTGCATCTGGTTCCTGATGCCTAAAGTTTGCAATGATCCAGGAGGTCCAAATATTCAGGAAAAAATGCACAATAACAATGCCCTTGCCTATGAAAATCGTTTTCGAAGATTTTCGATATTTCGTTAAAATATAAAAAGAAAGGAAATAACGAGAAATTTGATATTTCACATTTAAAATTTTTCCGCGGGTTAGTTTTAAAGTTAATCAACATTTGAATTGGTTATTTATAGAAAATAATTATCGAAAATATTCAAATTTTATGCAGCATGAAACCACCATAGATACGGACTGTTCAAAGCAACCGGAAATTCATTTCGCAGCGAGTGGATTTCATGCATAGGCCTATACTTAATGTACGTTTAGAATTACAAATTTGCAATTACGGATGAACATTTACAAATTAATACAGTGTAACATGATAATCATTTCAAAATGAATTTGTTCAAACGCTTTAATATTTCATTCCTTTCGCATTAGATTACAGCATGAATCTATACTGATACGGTATCTTCCCTATCTTGTTTTAGATGTTAAAGTGGATTCGGTTGAAATAGCAATACGCTGTCAAATTTTGCCCACAGAATTAGTGCGATTCATTTCATCTTTTCGGATATTGAGCTAAACACTAAAGTAATGTGATTCCCCTTAAAGCGCCATTATGGCAGTCCATTAAAGTACATTATTTAGCTGGTATTCATGACTTACATGTAAGACGTAAAAGCTTTGACACCCGTTAAGCCTGCACGTAAAATTATGTTTGCTATATTGTGAGAGAAATTCTGGCAAATAAAAAGGTTTTACGATTGGCCATAAAAAAACATTTCTGGAAACGTGTGGTATTGTAATCTGCCTGTTTTTCAGAAATAACGAGAGCTTTCTTCATATTTCTTTTTATTCATATGGCTAAGCCTAGGAATTAGGTTTCATGTCTATTTATTAGAGAGCAGAACTGTAGCATTTTTTTTCTTCCGCCATTTCCCCACGTTCATGTCAGCTTTCATTACTAAAATTAAGCAAACGCCTTACGAGATTCATGCGTGATTTTTCTGATGAGGAGAAATCCCCCAAATTTTGTTATTAGCGAGTAATCCCTAAGGGCGTGAGAATCTCCAGCTTGTTTCATGTGGGAACTTCCCTTCCTCGTCCATGGGACTAATCATGCTTGTGGGGGCGTAAAGCGCATGACGTCAACGCTTAGGGCAGTGCATGTGGGGAATGCAACTGTCTTCCAATTGTTTTTGACAGATAAAGGAAATTTCCCATCGGCAAGTGGACCAATATGTGCAACCGTGTATGAACAAAAACGGTTTGATTTACTGGTTTGAAATTTCACGGAAAGGCAGCTTACGGTGGAAATAACAAAGATAACGGATTTCATCGCATATTTCAGTAAAAGATGTATTTTCACTAATGCGTTATATTTTGTAATATATTTGAAAGTGTCTGCAGCACATCATCTTAGCCGCTTAATGAGTTATACATGTAGACGAAGATATGTTGCTTGTCTTTTTTGAAATTTAAAATAATAGAAACTTTGCAAAAAAAACCCCAAGCAATTTGAAGCAAATCCCTTGTTGTAAAGTTTAAAATTCAAAGCAATTAATGGGAAATTGCTCTTAGATTGCGGCTAGTATTGACTGTGGTTGCCTAGCAGTTTTTGCCAAGTGGGATGATGTCAGCTTAATTTAAATCAGTAAATCTTTTAAAGCTTAATTGGGAAACCAATTTCATTGTTGCAATTAGAGGAGACTAATGAACTAATGTTTGAATAATTTCAATTTGGAAGAAGTGCATTGTGGTGTTATGGTACAATTTTTTAAGTGATGCGATTGTGTAAATTCATTACTAATATTTGCGTTTAGGCTCCTTATCGAATTGTATTTTCTTCATTAAAATTATTTTTCTCTGAAAAAAAAATTTCTAGTCAGGCATAGCCTTTTTCTATTGAATAACTTATTTTTTTGGGCACTATTGATTACTTTTGTTTTAATGGAAGCTATTTAAAACGTAGCATCGCAATATTTACATTTAGTGATATTTTTTGAAAATTAAAGTAAGCGATATAAATCTAAGATATAAAATGTAATAGCATAAATCTTGATAGATTTGATACTGAATAAAATAGAAATTTAATGAAAACGAAAAAGACTGAATCATTCCTTTTCCATCAAAATCTCTTTAAATTTTAACTTTATAGTAAAAATCACCATTTAAAAACCAAAACGTAGTCTTGCAAAGCTAGTATATGTCAATCAAAATGTATTGTTCAGAAAATCTAGTTTGTCAATTCATATATAAATATGTTCTGTTGTTAATTTATCTTTTTTGAAACTAAATAGGTCAACTAAACTGTAGTTGTTAGGAGAGACGATGAGATATCTCATAACACTCATAACACATATCTTGGATGTTTTAACAGTCTGTTTTGTATAAAAATCTGATTTTATCCTCTTTTCTCTTTTAGGGATCTGCGATGTCTTCGGAATACGTTTCATGCCAATCTACTAGCCACCTATTTTCTTTACGCTTTATTTTTTATAATCTCAGTTTACCTGAAAGTCGATCCGGAAGGGAATCACATGGTATGAGTTGAATTTGTCCATTTTGAAATATTATATTGAGAGTAACAAGACATATGATATCTATCATGTAGTTTTCAAATATGTCATCAGAATCTTGTGATTGCGTCTTGATATGCTCCTAAATGCATCTCGACTCTTATGAAAAATACATGTACGTACTTATGTATCAAATATATAGGATTTCATTACTTATATTATGCCGTATACATGTACATCAATAATCTCTCTATATTTAGATATATTTTCATGACCCACAATAGGTCGATATAGTTAAAGGCATATAAATGATTACATTTTTATTTCTCTTCAGCTATACGTGTATGCCATGAAAATATATCCAAAAATGAACGATGGCTGACTTATTCAGCATTATAAAAGTAATGAAATATCGACCATTAGACGCATATCAAAATTATGATGACATTTCAAGTGTGTTAATTTTTTAAAAATCAATGAAGTTAAAATTATTATGCGTCATTTTGTATTTTTTGACAATTTCAAGAAGTTTTTTGTAAGGAAAACTGTTATGACTATACCGTAAAAAACGGACTTACTTAAAAAGGAATTATAATTAACAGGTAAATCTTCAATTATACATGTAATGAAATTATCAAGAACAATTTCGAATAAGAATCTTTGAATGAACAATTTTTTTTAAAAAAAAAATTGTCGAAGTTGCATGACATTTTACATGATAGGAATTTCATATTTTCTAATTTATTTTAATAACCATTTCCAAACATATCTGTTGTAAAGTTCTGCAAATCCTCGCAATTATGTTTCTGCAATTTCACAATAATGTACTTCAATGGCCTGTTATTTTGTATTTAAAATTCGTTTTTTTAATGCTGCTAGATTGTCTGTCCGAATTTAATGTCATTGTAAAATAACGTTGCATTTTCAGACTGTGTTTTTCGTTTCCACAAAAAAAAACTGATACTGATATTGACAATGGCTTTACAGATGGAAGGGGAGAAACGTCTCGACATTTTGGAGTGCTAGAATAAGCTTTAGCGCCGTTTTTGGCCAATTTGCTTTGGGAATAAAACGTATCAGACAGCTTTTAGATTGCAGAAGCTCAGATTTAAGAGGTTTTTGAAACTTGAATTGAGAAAAAAATCTAGTGCTGCAGGGGGTTATATTGAATGCCGAGCGAAGTTAAAGGATGTGTGGCCAGGGTTTAAAATATCTCTGCATGTTATGATCTTGTAAAAAGCTGCATTAGACTGCATCTACAGAAAAGTTTGCACGATTTTATGACATTTTCTTGCTATTTTATAGCCATCGTGTGTGATGCTCGTACTGCTCTATTACCTACACGGAACCAACTTTTTTTGGATGCTGGTGGAAGGGTTTTACCTTTACATGCTCGTTGTACACACTTTTACCGTTGACAAAGTCCGTATCCACGTCTACTTGTTTCTTGGCTGGGGTAAGTACATTTTTATGATTTTCAATAACATTGTGAAAATTGTCTTCATGCTGGCAAAACATGAGCATTGGGCAAATGAATTTGAGCATGATAAGCCGAAATGATATGGCCCTCCCATGTGACATCGTATTGCAAGATGATGGTCATATATTCAAATGTTCTAAATGATGTTACAATAACATAATGATGCATATTTAAATTCAAAACAGAAACATGAGATTAACATGTTTAAATGGCGATAGAACTGTTACCTGAAATATCATTATAAGAACATGAGGAACATGTTAAAATGATTTTTCGAATAAGTACAGTATGTTGAAATGGCATTGTAAAAATATCGGTATGAAGAAGATGAGTGATACATGATGAAAATGTTGCAAAAACACGAAAATAATGAGAAAAACATTTTCGTTGGCATGACATTGACCAGCGTAACATTTTGGAACTTCCATGTTCAATGATTCGATAGGAACAAATGGATTACGTCTTGAAATGGAGCTGCAAGATGATAATTGAGTCATAATATGTGGAAAAAATGAGTAGCATGTTGATTCTTTCATGTTTCTTTGTTTGTAGTTTTCTGTTTCTAATTACAAAAAATCAATAAATTTATAATGAAGTTGATTATATACATGTATTGAACAACCTGACCTTTCACTTAATTTGTAATTCTGACTGTAAGATTCCGAAACGAATAGCTTTAACGTCATTAGCTGTCTGAAGAAAATTGCTTTCAAACCAAAGAGCTTTTTGGAGTCCGTTGAAACGAATTAACACAAAAAAGATCGAAGATGACATATGCTAATTAAATGAAAAGAAGCATGGCGGAAGTGTCACTTTGCTCTTCGTGCTTTAAATCCAAAAAATCCATTAGTCAAAGAATGAATTCGCGCTTAACTGAAAGATAGATTGTAACATTCCTTAAATTCTTCAACCTAACACTAATCTGAACTAGTGAGCAATTCTCCTGAAAATTCGTTCTGAATCTATCCAATTCAAGCGTTTAGTTTATTTTGATATATTTATTTGCCTCTTGTTGACTTGTGACCTGTTGTTGAGAGAATTATGCATCTACTGTAAATGCTGAAATACTGTACATATTGAAATATCGATAAAGGTAGAAGTGTGCAATATTTTCAAGATTCGAAATTGTTTGATCAAGCTTTCATTGATTTTTTAACAAAAATAAAGTATACGGAGAACAATCGTACACCGTTTTTCTCAGAATTGTTCATGTAGCATCTCGATGTTTGATCAAACCTTTGTTTTTCCTGCATTTTCTTTTTTATTGAAAATTCGGCAATGTGTGGTTAAGCCGATCGATTTCTTTTATTACGCTGGGGATGTTAGGTGACATAAGAACAGAAGTAGCAAAAAAGGGACCTGAGTTTTTCTTTCCAAAGAATAAATGTCGGTTATAGAGAAAATCAAAGTTTTGCTGAAATTGGATTGGTGATAAGACGTGCATTGTAGTCAGAAATGGAGAATGACCATCATTCCTTCATGAAAAAAAAACTATACAATTTTTGAATTCATCTATTAATAAGATAAGAAAGTATGTTATAAAAACGGCTAAACTAGATGTAATTATCAGAAAAAAAAATTCATTCAAGACAATAAAAAATTAATTCAGTAAAAGTGTCTTTGATTGTTTTAGATTCCAAAGTTTATGGTATCCAGAAAGACTTCTGTCGTTAAAGTGTGCCTTAATTCGCTCGTATTTTATTATTCGATTTTGAAATCTGATTTTACATGGGAATTTTGACTTCATTCATTAAATTTTCACGAAAAAAAAACTACAGGAAATGGAAGTTGGTGCGGAAGATCTTTGACGTGCTTTGTTAAATCCATCGTTTACCTCTGCATTTAATATTTAATGAAAGGATGAATGGATCTATACATGTAAGTGATTCATAAGAAAAAAAAATACAGAAATTCAAACGCAGATATGAATTCTTTTCACGTCGGTACAAAGGGCGATGTGTAGACATTCATTCATATATGTCTCTGCATCCGTATCTTGTCATAAATCCAATTTAAATCCAAAGACCATCAATTTTTTGAAAAAACTACTTTTTTTGTTATTTTGAAAACCCCTTCCTTGAAAAATCAATATTGTGGATCTGCTGGATCACATAACGCTGAAGCATATATTCAATATAAAAAGAAAGATATTTAAATCATTGAGTTGTTGTTCTTATATTGTGGTGGAAAGATCATCGACATTCATGGCAGTTCCTGAAACGATTTTGAGACGGACGGTCAAGGCTGCCAAAGATGTAATAAAATAGATGGTACTTTTCTTACAATTACCAATTTGTAGAATGAAAAATATGGGATATAAATTTCAAATACATACATGTATTATTCATTTTCATCTGGTATTAGGTATATTTAAGGGAATCATTACAGGCTGTCATACGTATTGTGACATTTAACGGAATATATCCTGCACATATACTTTCACATTTTACTTTCTTTTAATTTGTATTTTTCAATCTACTCACATTGAAAATACACGTAAATGCATTTAAATGCGCTGCACATTTGAAAATCAGAACACATTTCAAACTACATGTACATTTTGCGTTAATAAAATGCTTTTTCAAATACAATTTGCAATGTGCATTAAGGAGAATACAATGACGAGAATATATCTTGAAATTGAAATTTCAGTTATTACCGATATAAATTTAGGAGAAACTATTTTCTTGAACAGATTCCATTTGTTCAAACGAAACTAGGGTCAGATGCCTTCATTATGACCTTGCATGCATGTAGAGAGCTTGCATGGTCACCTGACTTAGCCAAAGTGGATCTAGTCTCCATTATTTCCTGTCCTTTCACCAGAATTAACTCTGGTCAATTTGCTCTAGATTAAGTAATAAAAAAGAAGGAAGGAACTTATTTCTCCTTCCTACTAACCTTGGCAATGCTGGATTTTTGAGCGAGCTTTGGTGGCAAGATTGGCTTCTAGCTCTCAACCTAATTGGCCCATCAGGGGGGGGTACCTGGAGCAGAAATCAGATGGAATTTCATCTTTATTTCCAGCAAACAAACCTAAACAAGACAGAAGTGGTGCAAACCCACTAAGACAACGCCTGGCCATTGTTCGAATAAGATTTGGATGGCCTGGTTAAATAACCTATGGCTTTTGAGCCCCCATTTTCTCCTTGGCTTTGTCAGAGACAAAGACCATCCAAAACAATGCGATTTTCCGTCTCTTCTTCTGGCAAAATTGCCTTCAAATTGGGATAATCCCAGCGTAAGAATTCATTCCACGCGTGTATTTAGTGCTTTATTCTTGAAGATTTTGATGAACATGCGTTGTTTCACCGGAAACGGATACATGCGTTATGCAACATTAAGAAGTGAAATTGAAAGAGGGACGAAACCCTTTTTGTATCATGATGTAATAAATCCATCAAACGTTTTCTCCAAAATGTTCATAAACATGACATCGTTTTATTTCTTGTCCTTTTCAAATAGAAATCTGCATGTACTTTTTGTTGTTCTGTTTTGAAAATGCACTGAACTGATTCAACACTATATATAGAGTAATGGGTATATAACACCTTTTTTATTCCATGTGAGAATATAACCGTTTAATGCTCAAATTCAGCTCAATTACACAAATCTAGAAATGCTTGTTAAAATAATAAGTGTCAGATTCGAATGCTTTATCTGGCTTGATATGGCATTATACTGCCGTGTTTGTTTATAATATTTGAAAAAGTGCGACTTTGGATATATATGTAATTTTTGGCTAAGATATAAAACATGTTTTTACTTGAGCATTATGGCTAAATTTTGGGTCCCACGTGCACAATAGTTTATCACTTGTAGAAAATTTGCTGCCATTCAAAAGTTCAGACATGAATATACTTTTAATGATTTTTTTTAAAGAATTCGTATAGCCTTTGATGACCTACTTTCGACAGCACAAGTCCAACCGATGTTCACCAAAGTTCAGATTAATATTGGATTCTGAACAAAAAAAAGCGCGTTTTTTGACACATTGACCACTTGCCGAAATATTACTGACCTTCTTTTTGAACTTTTTTTTGACGAAGTTCGGTCTTGATCGATCGCCTTGATACAGTGTCGGACAAATTTTCTACCATGCACATCATTGCTGGACACCAACGCAGAAGGCGCCAATGATTACTTATTTCTAAAAAAAATCGATTTTGCCCATTTTATTTCCGTCATTGTGAAATGTGACGTTCCCGTTCTCGCGTGCTTAGCATGCTGGATGATGTTTCTGGCGTCATAATTGCGAGGTGACGGTCATCTTTGTCAACGGAAATGGTGGCTAGCTGCGGCAGAGAAGCAGATACTTTACATGACAAAACTGTATTTTTTAAACATGTATTTAAAATTGTCTTGCAAGATGTACTAATACTGTATGTTTGACGAAAATGATAAGATACATGTATACAGTATATCCATCTTGAATGTGGATTCCTTCAGCGTTTATTTTACATTTAGCCTGGCAACGGCATGCAGTATAATCCAAACCAATTAACCTTCAAAAAAATACTGAAATATATGCCAAGGGACGCAATTTCGGCGCGATTTTACGACTTTTGGAAAGTTCCGCAATGCGGAAGGCATTTTCGCGCAGTGAAAACGATAGAAAATATGAGAATCGTTTCGTCAAGCCAATTTCATTTGCCATGACTGTTTTCAATCAGCAATGCAAGTAGCTTAAATGCAACTCGAACCATGAAATTTGAAATTTGCAAACAGTGAAAAACTGAAACAGAACTGAACACGAGTTTTCATTTCATAAAGTTGCCTCTGGTGCTGCCATTTACCATTATTAGCTGCCAAAATCGATATAGAACATTGATATGGATGGATGTAATGTACATTTTTTCTTCATCGATAATGACCTTGACAAGAAATGGCTGGAAAATATAAGTTTTTGCAGATGCAAATACAAGAAGTAAACGAAGAGTCCAAACATGGCGCCTTCAGTGCAGACAACTTAATTGTTCTAAAAAAATGCAACGATAACACTTTTATTTCTTTGCTACAGGTATGCCAGCAATTGTTGTTGCCCTTTGGGCGATCGTCAAGGCAGAGATTACTCCAACGTCCAGCGTTCCTGTGGAAGAAATCACGTATGTGATGCCCTGGCAGGCTTGCCTATTGGTGTTAAGGCTTTGGGCATGTAACCTCTTTAAACCACATGAGCTTTTTCTGGTTATGTCAGGCCCGTGACCTGCCCCTGGCTGGAGAGGGATGCCTACGGATGGATATTCAACGGTCCGATTGTTCTCGTACTTATGGTGAGTGCAGAGTCTCTTATAAGCGACATTGCGCCGAATTTGCGTTAGAATTGTAACTCAACAATGCTGGTGATGCATTCCCTGGGAAGATCCGTGACACAATTTAATAGGCGAAATTCGCTATAACCGATATAAGAAATGTAGTTGCATTCCGACATGTACATGAACGTTCGTTGTTTTCAACATAAAAACGAAATTTTATAATATCTGATATACAGTACAGCTAGGGTGTAACAAAATAGAGAGCCACCCCATATTGTTTTTTATTTTCTGTTAGTTACTAAATTCTGTTTGTGCAGTTAGGCTAAATAGGAAAGTCATGTGTGCTCTATCCAATGATGTTGTTACATTTGACCTACAACAACTGAGAAGAAGATTCTGCACTAAGGGGTCTCAGCCCTTTCTGGCAATTTTTTTTTTACTATTTGTTGGTTAATGTTAGTGGAATAAATTATGTTATTATATTTAAATTAATTGATTCTTTGATGTAACAGGTGGCTACTCTGTATAGTAGCCACATGTATTGTTCTTGGATATTGCAGAGGAAAAAGTCAAAAAAGTTAGTGTGGGTGAAATTTATGGGAAGTTTGTTAGCTGAATTAAGTTATTGTTTTAATGTTGTTGTTGGTGCAATCCATTAGTAGGTGTGGCCATGTGGGGGTACATGTTCCTGTACATGTAGCTAGAACTGAATGGTCGCATAACGTTTGTGGACGTTCACTCAGCCGGCTCGTGAACGTGGCAAGTTCCATGAGTGTCCTCGTTTGTTTTAAGTAGGCCTACGTGTATATTTGCAGATTTAAATTTGAAAATACATGTATTGCCTTAATTCGCCTCCACTAAAAACAATAAAAAGTCGATGATGTATGTTTTTTACCAAAGGGTCATCGCCCTTTTGCCGCAGTTCGACGTCATTAAAGTGGTGTTGTGCCTATACTCTTGACTGTTACACAAATGCTTTCATTGTCATCATCCATTATCCAGTAATGCGCGGCGGATACTGGCCTGAAAATTTAATTTGTAGACGGCTTAGGTCTGTGGGGGCCACGACGCTTTCAGCACTACGATAAACTGTCATCTTTTTTTCATAAGACTAATGAAATAATGCGATGGAAACATTGAAATTGCATGAACATCGCTTGCCGGCACACCCTCTCATAAATGGCTTAGTTATGGCACGCGGTATATATGAGGTTCATACGTGTATATGGCAACCGAGTGAGGTATTGTATAAGAAATTGGTTCACCCATGCCAAGACATGCAAGACTTTTAGCTAGTCGTTGTTTTATTTGGCAAATGGTCATCGTTTTGTTCTCTGAGTCTGAGAGCCAGGATGGAAAAGCTAATAGAAGACGGGGTATTGTAACGGTTCCACGTGATGCGTACGCCAGCAGGGGTACTTCTGTGAAAACAATAAAATGCAGTTATATACAGAAACACGTCGTATTTTCCATCTCGGTGCTTCGCCTCGTTGTCTTGCCGCAAATCGAAATCCAGCGGAAGAAATGCTGATTAACTTTTAATGAAATTTAGAACGAAGATTTTGGCCTCGTGCGACGCCAATTACTGGTTAGTTAGCAAAGTATCGAAAGGGTACACGTATTAGATTTTTGTCGAGAAAATAAACATGTATAGTCCTTCTCATCTTGCATCTTCATCAGAAAGTTACGTTTTCAAATACATTCGTGTACAGTAAAACCTCGATTTTATGACCTAATTGGAACAAGAGGTACGTGTTTCATAAAATCGAAAAGTTCAGACAATCGAGGTTGAAATTCAAAACACTAGAAAACCAATTTAAAAAAATAGGAAACAAGTTAATTAAGTATTCAAAGTTATTTTATCGCATTATATGTACATGTATATCACTT
>JAQGAO010002854.1:0-18466 GCA_034697705.1 Ommatoiulus sabulosus
ATTCTTAGTCCACTTGTGGCGCTAGTGTAGACTGGTAGCCGGTTACCGGAAAACCAGGCGCGTTGTAAACGCACCCTATTTTTAGTAATTTTATGAGGAAACATATTTTGTGAACATTAATGTCATAAACGTCGAGCACTTCCACACTTGTATGTGGAAAAATTAGGATGCTCTCCTTATGATATGTAACCCTTGTGACGTTTTTACCTTTACACATTATATATTTGTATTGAAAATCATTTACTTTTTTCGCAATGTGGCCTACATGTAGGCTCCTACTTATTTCGAAAACTAAACTACCTTGATTATGAATTTTTTTAAGAAATAACCAAATGGTTTTTTCTAACGTATTTCATTTTTCCAACAGGCTCCAACTTGTAGCATTCAGTTCCGTCTTCTACTAGTGGGGAAGAGTTATTAGACGTAAAAGATTAACAACGAAGTTTCTTCACCTCTCAGATTGACGTAGATGGGTGAGTGACCTGATAATTCTAATTTTAACACTATGAAATAAAAAAATTCCTCAATTACCGCCGATTAGCTTTGTACGTTATTAGGGCCATGGCCTATAGGCCGCAACTACATGTACATTATTTTAGAGAGCGTCCACACAAACGCATGCGCGTGGCCAAATTTTAGAAAAATTGGCCAAACATTAATTGCTTGGAAACAGTTTTGGAAAACCAGAACAGCAGAACCAGTCAGGTTTTGAACCCGGGGCAAAAATATAAAAATCTTTGAAATTACTTCAAAATCTGTTGCAATAAAGTTTTGCAACAACATGGATGCATGTGACTTTACCGAATGCCGGTGTTTGCATAACTGTAGTCCATGTTTTATAAGCCCAAAATAGTGAAAATGTACTCCATGGGCGATTTTTGTGCAAGTATATAATCCGACCAGTTTGGACACATAATCAATTTGAGATATACGCACTCACACATGTAAACATGTACATGCATTTTTATGTTTAGTATATTGCTTGTAATAAATTCCCATATTGCCTGTTAAAATTTCCAAATATGATGGTATGGTGAGTGAATAAAATTGTCACCAGATGTTATAAACAATCTTTTCGTTTATATCTCCATCATGGCAAGCTTGATGGTATAGAAGGCGTAATTTTTTTCATTACATTCGGGACATAAATGATTCTTTGTTTCTGGGAAACCTAGTGCGTGTACACTCACTAGTAAAATCTAATGTCATTCATATTTCCAGAATCCTAACCATTGATATAATCTAGATAACGTTTCAGAGTACGATAATTGGTAGGGGGCGACTGAAAGAAGTTAAAGAGCATGTAATTAGACCCATTTCGTTTTCCATGTTCGCTAGCGGAAATCGCCCAAAGTTGCACAAATTATGTTGAGGATGACGGCCTTAAATATGACCACGCTTACGAATCTCACTTCGAAAGCATATACTGCCGGATTCAGCATTATTATATTTAATATATTATGCGTAAGCCAATTACATCTAGTGCAAATGTTGGGGAGGAATACGAGTATTTTTTGCCTGATAGCCTACTGAAAGCTTTGCGTGGGTTTTTTATACAAACACGTAATGAATTCTTCTCACACCCACTAATGTGTTTTACTGTCGATGGTATAGTTTCACACCCAGAATACGTTTTATGACGGTATGTAGCTCTGGCTCCGACTCGATTTTTAGCTTAATGTAATCCCATTTGTATGCCTTTTCAGCATAAAGAATGTTTGTTTTTTGCATAACTGTGAGTGAAATTGTTTCGCTTTGCGACTATTACCTGGGTGACAGAATTAAGTGCAATCAATTTTGGTTGTATGCTCCACGTTTTTTTTATTTCCAATTATCGGATTTATAGCCATCATCTTTCGTCAGTTCAATCTGCACAATGTACGAGCATCATCCATGGGTGGCAATATAAACGCCGTCCTGAGCTCTTTGCAGCCCATTTTTATGAAGCTCATGCAGCCCATTTTTATGAAGTTTTTGTTGCGATGATCAACATTTAGCTCGCGATAGATTGATGTGCTAATATTTAATTTCCCTGGCAATTTAATTACAATGAGTTTTGGCAATTGTTAATTATAATTAAGCTGGTCTAGCACGAGATTGGTTGTATTTATTCGGTGGCTAATGTTTGCATTTATCTTCACATTTGGTTTGCTACATATATATATATAGGTTTTCTTTGTGCTCGCCAGCGTTGTTATTCTTGCCCTACATTTAGGTAAAATTGGTCTATTTTTTGTCCTCTTGACTGCCCTATTTCCCTCGATCTGCTCAGTAGCAGACACGATCCAGAAACCCATAAACGTTTTGACAGCCTTACATGGGTTTTGCATAAATAAGAAATTTTGATCTTAACTGAGGGCGTAAAATGTTTAAGTTTGGAACTACACCGTATACATGTAAATATTTATAAAAGAAAAAATACGTGCTGCTCCCAAAATTGTTTGTCACCTTTCTTGACCTCTGTCGGAATCCTTTCAGCTCTTTGAATTCCAACAAACAATTAATGGTATGCGTTTTTATCACAAGCAGAAAATATATAAACGAATGTACGTGTAAAATTAACTTGGCGATGACTTTTTAACCGTGCATGTCTCAATTTTTTTTTAAATTGTACGCATATACATCGCATTGTTCTCCAAACATTGTTTAAATTTGGTCATTTTGGTGTATCACATGTATAACAAGTATCACATGTGGTTTATGAGAAATTGATACAAATTTTCCAAGTTATTCAATGCGATAATTAACATGTCTTTTTCTGCAGTGGTTTCTGACATTAACTTAAATGTGTACATGCATTAGAGCAGTCTAGTTTTGGCCAACTAATGAAAATCGAACTGAATTAAACCAATTATGCCAACACTTGATGCAACTTTGTCAAGCTTCATCCGTAATTTTGATAATTGGCGATTAAAATTTCTGCAATTCCCACGCTATTGTCAATAGAAAATAATAAAAAATCCGATAAAAGAATGCAAATCCTTACCTGTGGCGGAATGACATAATCTGGCACATCCCAGACCTTTCTGTAAACGTTGGGATAGGGCAACCCCAGTTGTTCATCCGTGAAATTTGGCCGCACGGTACCTTTTAGTTTGGTCGTTACCGAGCTATTGATTTCACTGAACTCTTGGTATCCTCTCTTGTAAATGATCACGTACCTGCGTCAACAATGTAGCGTTAAAAAAAGTCCCTTTTTCCACCACTATTTCGGATGCTTCGTATATACCCACCCCACGATGTAGCATATGATGGCCAGCTCTACAGTCCTGTTGAAAAGGCCGATTTTTTTCGACTGAATTCGGACAACGTGAGGCGTGTTATACTCGAAAAATGTTCGGACAACTCGCTTACAGACGGCCATCGCATCCGTATATCACGTAAAGGATAATTTAAAAGCAACTCGCGCTGACGCGACTTTGCGGCACTTTTTTTTTTATTCTGAGAAATGAAAATGTGGTGCCTCCAGGTTGTTGCCACTTCTGTAGAAATCCATTGTTTTCAGCCGCCGAATTCCAAAATTAAGACAGCAGTTGGCAGAGTATATACGTATAAACGGAAAAGCGGAAAAACTCACGAGCAAAAAAGTCGGGTTTATCCAATTTTCCAAATATTTACGCGACTAATTAACATTTTCGGGTTGAAAGCCCAGCTTTTAGGAAGTGACATTAACGACGTGACCGCGTTGAAGGCAGAGCATTTGGCACTGAGACCAAAAACCAGGCGGTGAACACACCAAGACTCAAGGGGTTCAAAAATAGGATGACGGATCTGGAGGCTGGTGACGTTGGTGTTGCGGGAAACGAACGAATGGCAGGCGTTTTTTTTACGAATCGCAGTTAGACAGAAGGCCCTGTTTCTCAAATAATGGAGGACTATTGTCGAAATAATGAAAGATGCAGAAATTGAGAAATGACTTGTACAGAGAGCGAAAGAAAATCTTTGATAGAAACAAGTCCTCTGAATCAGGAAGAAGCGGTGTGAAACTGCTAAACATACATTGAAAATGAAAACATCTTAAATCAAGATGTCCATGTGCGAAAAAAAGACATCTTTTATTTCAACTTATATGAAGTGCGTGTATATATGTGTATGTGCGAGTACAGTATACATATGTTTTTGTTAGGCTTATTCCGTGGACAGATTTTAAAAAAAATTCATTTGAATTGTGCGATACGTTTCTTGGAAAATGTATTTTTGTTTGATGTTCCCTAGAAGTGTGTTTAAGAATCTCTTTAGAAACTGAGAAAAGCTTGCTTTGCAATTCTTGTTATCAGAAGAAATACAGCATAATGTTGCCAATGTTTGGAAAAGTCTGTCGAGATGACGAATTCGACATCTTAATTGTATTGTATACATGCTTCGAAAAAGTAAAATTGTATAGTATATACTGTATTTATAATCAAGGATGATGCCTTTGTAGAATATATGTTTTCGTCTTTTGCGACATGCACCCTTGCATAGCAATTCTAGTTAAACACTTGCATATAAACTGCCATTAATTTTCAATAAGTTTGTATTATTAACAATTTGTTTTAAATAAACAGTAATGTTAAAAAGTTTGCAAAATATTGGTTGCCAGCAAAAACAATATACATGTATACTGTATAGTATTCTACTGGGGAAGTAGATCGAATATTTATCATATATACGTACCTGTACATGTATATACAATGTACATGGTATTCTTTTATGAGGTTAGTGAGGTTAATGTATAAACCTTCATTAGGCTATCACAAAGTCTTATAGCTACAATGTGTTGATAGAAAAAAATACTATAGCGTTGAGTATATGTGTGGAATGTTTTCAATGGAATGTGCTGGTTTTTTTTTCCAAATGCAGTTATATAATTACAAGTTGGCTTCTTTGTTAGGGAATAATTGTTATCCTCTTAACTCCTTGTAATCATTTATTTTCGAGAAAATTCACATAGAAAATTAACTACTGCTTTCAATTTAGTTTTTCACTCCAAAAATCATGACACTGATATTGACAAGGCATACTTGAGGTTAAAAATAGTATGCTTTATTATTGCAGCCTTATTTTAAACGTTGCCTGCGCGCGATGCAAAACTGCAACGCTGCTAAACAGTCTCACACATTAGGGATTTGTTTATCTTGGGAACAAATAAACTGTGCTGTTGGATAGTTTAGTTATATTTAGCTTAATTCAGGCGTTTTAAAATGTATTTCATAGGATATATGCTTTATTATCATGTAAATTTGAGCAAGTTTGTCGGATTCACGGCTATTGATTCCTACTACACTATATAGCTTTACACTTTTTCAGGAAGTCAGGAACTAGAACTTAAAATTAACATAGTCAAGAAAGCTTATTCTGCACATGGCTTACAAGAGTCGTAAAACGTTTATAAAAGTTCGCCGCTTTCCGACGTTTTTAAGTCAGTACCATCGCCAGAAATTCAATTTTTTTGCAAACTGTAAAGACTGATTAGATTATTAAATCCGGAGAATTGTTCTTTTAATTGTTAATTCGATGAAAAGATCATATAATGCATGCTCCTACGTAACTCTACAAACATGTAATGCAAGGTCCATTGCGTGTGGATAGCGCGTTAGAAAATGTCATGCTTGGTTTATCTTTTGCGCTTTAGAAGCGTGTCATGAAGCTGTTAATGCATTTTAATTACGCAATTCTGGGAAAACACAGATTTACGAGGAAAACATTTATTTAAATTTTTGTGAATTTTCAATTTCTCCCCAGAATCGAATACTGCAGAACTACCAAAAATGAATTCTAATGAAAAATTATTCAATATTTTTTTTCTTGAGTATAATATAAAAGCTTGATCTAAATTGGTTCTGTTATAACGTACTGTTAATTGTTTCAAATAGATTCTAGATTCAAAATACCACGTGGCGAAGCAACATTTACATGTGCAGCCTATCTGAAAAGCGTTGCCCCTATAGGAGGGCAAACTATACGTTCTTCAGAGTATGCACTGTTTGCTGCTTATTAGGGGCAATATGTTTTATTCTACATTATGCAGAGTTACGTATGGGGCTACATCACGTGATCTTTTCATCCATTCAACAAGTAAACGTGGGAAGTATTTTGTATGGCAGTGACGCTGCTATAGCGGATTTCTCTAAAGTATAGGAAACTTCAATTGTTATGATGCAAACATAAAACAATATAAATTATCAAACTGTAAAATCGATAGTATTTATAAGAATATAACTGCTTGATGTTTGACTTTAATGTCATGTGACATTTGACGGTAAATCTAAGTTTGCAGTACAAGTTTTACACTTGTTCAAAACAATTAGCTAATGCACATTAGCACATCAAGTTGCTTACGTTTTCGGTTTCAAGCAAGGAACGATTCGGATAAAATGATGGATTTAAAAATTGGTTACTGGTTAACAACTTTAGTTAGACGAGATTGCATTTGTTGATCTCCGATGTTAGTGAAGTTGCTATCAATTTCTAATCAAATTGTCCATAGACTCGTTAAAGATTTCATTGCATCTGTTGGTCTCTGACGTTAGTTAATTTGCAATCAATCTTTGTAAGGACCACCAACGTTAGGAATCCTACGCACAATTTCAACATCCAAATTCACCTATGCAAGCCATGCATGCCGGAAATCAAACTTTATATTAGGCCCCACCCAATATTATCAGCTTAGTTCTTCACAACATCTAAGTACGAATCCCCCTGAAACTGTGTATGCAATTTATACAAGAAAATCCAGAACTTCGCTACCAAATTTATAGTGCTCAACGTTCCTGCTCTATTTTAGCTAAAGATAACAACGCAATAGAAATTAATACATGTTGAAAAGTAACCAAATTTTTGAAGAAAAAAAATACATAAAAGGGAAACAGTATAAAAAAGTATAACAAAATGGTATAAAAAGAGGAACAATTGGTTGCTACACGCATGTCTGAACAACAACAAAATTCCCAACAGGGCAATGCTAAATTGCATTTAACAGCTTATTTAATAGTCACGTTAATTTAGATATAGTGCCCCTATAGTACTTTGTCAACCTTGCTATATTAATTTGAAAGAGTTGAGCAGACAAATGGGTAGCAAGCCACGAGCAACATTTACTGATGTACTGTACATATATATTAAAGTTTTCGTGATAATTATTGGTAATTAAATTAGTGAAAATGAAACTGAAAGTATTGTAGCAGTATATCACGCTTAATTAACATTATTTAACAACAGATAGTATTTTCCACTATAAATGTTGTCCAATTATATCCAGTAGTTACATTGATAGTTCCTTATCAAGCACCTGGTCGTGGTATGAGAAACACTCCCAAGATGAACCTTGTAGACGAAATTTAGAAAAATTTCATTTGAGGAAACCTAAACACAAAATGAATTTTCCCTTTGTCTCTAAACGAGATAAAAAGTTTATATTTCCGTTATGTCTAAGCTATACAATGTGAATAAAATTCAACAGGAAAAGAAAAACGTACCAAACTTGCTCAAGTACAGTAATTACAGGTGCATATTAAAATGCTGAGATTTCCCTAGGATGAAATTCAGCAACAAATTTAATTATAAAATAAACATATTTGCAATGAAAAACATAACATTTTCCCAACACGAGAAACGTGGTCAAATGAGGTGAAAATGGCTGAAATGAAATATTGTTAACGAATTATTATTGGACTAGGGTTCTTATGGGATTTTTTAGTAAAAAAAATTGTATGTATGGCGTGTTACTGTTTAGTCAAATATTTTATAAATTGGTTTTGGTGTATATAAACTTCATGTAATTGTAGCTCCTGATGAAGGCCGTGCAACCGAAACGTTGAGCCACTAAAATAAAACCTTGAAAGAGTTAAATCAAGTCTCATTTTAAATATCCTGTTAAGAGTGTCTGAATGCCCTATTTTTCCTCGTATCTAACGTATTTATAAATCAAAATATTAAATAATTTCCAAAATTATCGATTTTTTTAACTGAAGACGCATTTTTTTCATTTTTCAAATGTCTCACTTGCCTAGTTCAAAAATTGACGGCGGAAAAGTTATATACAGCTGTTTTGGTGTCACGATTTGTAGCAATTTACCCTCTTTGACAAATTTAGTATTTTTCAAGCTGATATTTTTAATTTGGCAAACAGTTCATGGCGTGTGTTCCATTATGTACGTCTTCTAAGATGTAATAAAAATAAATAGCTGGTTTTATTCTTTATTTCGAGAGTTTCGTACTACAAAAATTCGAATTTCTAGCAACTTGTCGCTAACCGATCATGTGATCAGCCAAAATATTTTTTGTACGAAAGTATTATTGTAATTATTATTTCTCGTAATAGAAATTACTTCTCACAATTACCCCATGATCACCACCTAGGGTACCGATATTTTCTTTATTTGGCAACATTATTCCATTTATAAAATGTTAGGTACCGGTACTGACAAATAATTTTTTTAAATACAAGTTTTTTTTATGAAAGTATAAGGAACATAAGGATTTAATTACTGGTTAGTCTTGGATGAATTTTTATTTTTCTGAACAAACAAACTGTCATTATTGACTTCATCAGTTTGTGACCTCATCAGGTGCCCTTAGATGTTTAAAATTATCCTGTTAGACCATCGTAATTGTAAAAGAAACGGAAAAAGTGCTTAAATCTTGCATTTTTAAATTAAATGAATGAACAATCGCCGAATATTTTAAAATTCAATTGGAAACAAATGGAAAATTAATACACTGTAAATGCCTTACATTAAACTGTTAAAATCTAATAAAAAGTCATGCTTAAACGTTTTCAAAAAGGAAGTTTTTGTGTATTTTCTTTAAAAAAAAAATGCTACTTAAAATCTTATAAAAAATAACGTGTATTTTTAATGTATTGTATGAAAGTCTGGAGTTTCGCGACTTGAAATTTCGCTTATTAACTTGGCTTTATCTATTGTAGTTTTGCCAAAACGGTGGGATTTGTACTCTGTTTGATTAGGGGCGAATAAGAATCAAGTACGAAAGGTTGTTTCAGGACGATGACGTACGTTGCACGACTTGGACAGAAGGTCAAGGAAACTGTATGTATTACATTTTCAAAGTCAAAGAAGGTCGACTGTCATGTTGTTGTAATGCCAGTTTTTATATCATAGACTTTGAGGAAGTAGGTGACTCATGAGCATTTCGTTGCATTCGGTTAGGTTATAAATTTCCTTCCACGTGGGTTTTACATCTAGGTAAGTAATTTTATTTGCAAATCAAATTGCATTTTAGTTACTGGTGTACAATAAAGGTTAATGGTGAAAAACGGCCACATAAACCGATTTACAATTGTATACTGTAGACATTCTTAATTTGTCAAGAAATGAGCCAGTGTGCATGGTTGACAGAAAATCCCTGCATAAACCACCTTCGTATGGTTTCCGCAATTAACATTTCCAAAACATGACAACAACAAGCTAGGCTTACCATTTTTATCTCTTGTAGCACGTACTGTTGCGTTAATAAATTTTCTTAAAACACAGGCCAATTTTAATGAACTTATGTTTTTTTTTAATGAAGTCATTATACCAACTCTTAATTTGCTTCGTTCAGTAAAATCAAAGAGACAATGAAAATGAAGGGCGGATTAGGCGTCGCCGTTTTGTTTTTCTTGGCATGCATTGGACAGATCCACTCCTACAATATTTTCTTCATAATGGCATTCGATTCAAAAAGCCACAAAAGTATCCTGGATGAAGTGGCTGGAGGATTGGTTAAAAAAGGTCATCAGGTAAGTGATTTCAACATTTTTTTATGATAGGGGTCGTTCAAAAACTTTCAGCAAATATGGAGTCCTAATGTGGGATGATTTTTAATTAACGAACCTGCATGTTGGTTCCAACAAACCTGTTCATTACTTGAATATTTGCATCTTGAATATGGTTTTCTCATAGCCCCATAAATTCTGCCCATAATTTATTGGTTCCTTGCATGTATTTATCGTTTATAACTAAATATGCTAGCCTTTCCTATTAAATTTAAGTTGCAAATTGGAATCCTTTTTCAAGGTATATAAGAAAATACTATTTTTTGGGTCATTAAACAATTTGAAAATTGTTATCTTATCTATATAACAATATAGACTATATAGTCTTATATAGACTATATAGTCTTATATAGACTATATAGTCTTATATAGTCTATATTGTTATATTATAAATCTTATCCGAATTGAACTGTGGCAAGTTTTTTTCTCATATTTGTAAAAGTTCGGGGATACTTCGATGCTTAAAGTTGTATAACAGGGTGAATGTAACGAAGGAAGTGTTCTTTCCCTCACGTGTTCCAGATAACCTTCATGTCAGCAGTTAAAGTGGAGAAAACACAGAACGGCGTCAAGAACCTTTTCATCAACTACACTGCAATCTCGTCTAGGATGAGGGAAATAGAAGACAAGAAGTTCTCATTTTTTAACGGCAGTATGGGAAAGCCTTCCAACATGATGGTTATGATTGATATGTTTAATATAATTCGCGATGCAGTTTACAACAGTTCAGATTTGCGGGACATCTTGCAGCACCCCGAAAAATACAAGTTTGACGCCGTTATCGTGGACGCCATCTTTTGCGAGTACTTGCTGCCCATTGCCCACCACCTGGGTGTTCCTGCCATCTACGTTTCTCCCTCCATTTTGTTCACCCCCATCTCTTGGAATATGAACATTCCCTATCCTTACTCTTACCTCAATTCTGGGTTACACGAGTCCCATCCCATCATGAACTTTTATCAAAGAACCCTCAACGCCTTCGTCTGCTTGGCCTTCTTGGCCTTGCGAACGTGGTACATCTTCCCCCAGCACGACCAGTTCATCCGCACCGTTCTGCCAAATTCGCCTCCGCTCCTGGAGCTGGAGCGCAATGTGTCCTTTGCCATGACCCACACCCACCCTGCTATCCACACCAGCATGCCCTCCATGCCCTACAAGATCGAATTCGCCTGTGTCCACTGCAAACCCGCAAAACCCTTGCCCAAAGTGAGTAACTGGTGAGGAGCTCTATCCTGCTTTGTTAAGAATGGTAGAAGTTAATGGCAAATTACTTACTGTTTGTTCACAATAGGAGCTTGACAAGTTTTTCAAGCAGTCCGGCGAGCCTGGAGTTATCTTCTTTTCTCTCGGATCGGTCACTAAAGGAGAAGAGATGCCGATTGAAATGCGTGCTAAAGTAATCGAAGCATTTTCCAAGCTACCCCAAAGAGTTTTATGGAAGTACGAAAAAGACATTCCAGATCTTCCCAAAAATATCAAGTTGACAAAATGGGCTCCTCAACAAGATCTCCTAGGTAAGTTTTCTAGGAAATAGGTTTTTCTATATAATTCGCAGATAGGTCATGCATCACCCTTCCTGCACCATACTGGACAGTCAGTAATTTTGCATTTCCCAATTCATCTGATTCAAATTTCTATGAGAATTTTGCACTTGTTTCCCTCAATGACGTGCAACTTGTTGGCCTGTTGGGCATTGAAAACTTGTGATTTATCGGGTATGTCTATCTGTTGCGCAGAACGAGTCATAAATAACATTATTTCAAATATTGGAAAAGCACTACACTATGTTGTAGAACAACTGCTGCAAAGAAGTAAAAACTACACAGCACTGGGATTTTGTAAATTGTAAAAAAGTATGATAGTTGTGTAAGAAAATGTGTGACCGTAGGAAGTATATTACAATTGTGAGATAACTTGTGAGGCAAAAGTAATATTAATAAAGCGAAAAAATCTGAACTATATATATACATGTATATAGTAAGGTTTTACTTGAATTTGTATATTTATACATGTCAGCCACCCCCACGATTTTCGACCTAGGCACGTGTTACTGATGCAATATGTATTGTTCTGTTTATAAAAGGTCATCCAAATATGCGATTGTTCATCACCCACGGCGGTGGCCTGAGCATTTTGGAGTCGGTTTATCATGGATGTCCGCTTTTGGGCTTCCCGTTGAGCGCTGACCAGCTGGCCAATATGGGCTATGCAAAAGCGAAGGGATTTGGAATCCCTATGGATTGGAGTACGTTTACTGCTGATGAATTGATCGAAACGATCAACCTAATGATAACTGATAAACGGTTAGATATGTGTCTTATTCCGTTTTTTTTTAATTTATACCGACTAACGTCACGTGGATGTCATGATTCACTCGTACGTTTATTTTATTGCACGTTTGGTAATATAGGTATAAGGAAAGCGCCATTCATGCATCTATCCTCTTGAAGGATCAGCCTCAAGACCCAGTGGACAAAGCTGGCTATTGGATTGAATATGTAATTCGTCACAAGGGGGCACCGCATTTGAAGAGTTCGGCGCAGCATTTGAATTTCTTTCAGTATTTTCTTTTAGATGTCATCGGATCAATTTTAATCGTTTTCGTTGTTTTTATAATCATTTCGTGCTACCTTTTTAAAATGTGCTGCCGATGTTTTAGGAAAAAGAAGCAGGAGACAAAACGAAAACAAAAGAAACACTAATAATAAATATTTAAAAAAAAATGCCGCTGGTTAAGACTTTGCTGGTCTAAGTTTAATAGAAAAAAACACAAGCATTTTGCCTTGTCCACCGTATTAAATGTGTCGTTTGTGTAAAACTATGTCTACGCTTTTTAGGTTGCTTAATTAATTGTTGCTATATATTTGGTCCCCTATGTTTCTGAAAGTTTATTTTTCCATGGCTCCCACAAAGAGGGGACTTTCATGGCTCTATAGTCAAGGCCTGGGATGAGGAGGAGGAGGGGGGGGGGGGAATCGGTGGGTCCATATGTTTTTAATTAAAATGAAATTAAATTGATTTATTTTATCCGAAATCCAGTAGAGCATCATAATAACCATAGCGGTAGGTAGGGGAGCCCGCAAAGATCATGGGATGGGCGCTCGCCAAAGATCCCGGCCTGGGGCCTGCTTTAAGATGTGGGAGCCATGTTTATGGCAACAGAGCGAAAATCCCCCTAAGTTTCCTGTTTTTATAAAACGCGGCAAAAATCAAAGGATGTAAAAATTTGTTTCCAGGATTGTTGCGGATTCGGTCTGAACAGCTTGTTCCTCTCCGTAGATTTTTACTGTGTATAAACGTGGTTTTAAACAACAATGTTATTCACGTGGAGTAACGAAAATACAATACAATTAATTGATTATATCAAAATTCGAATTGTTTGTGGAATTTACGCGATTAACGTTGTTAATTTGTCCGCTTTCAATATACATGTATCCTGATAATAAGTCGTCTTATTTCAAGGAATCCATGAGATCTGAGACTCCCATGTTCCGTTCTCTCAAAAAACCTTTCATCCCAGAAACAAATCGCAACAATTAGCAACAAAATGATCCTCTACGTTTCCTTCAGTGCGGACGTAGATTTATGAAAATAATATAAGATAAACTGTCCATTAAAAGTTGAATGAAACTTTAGGTATTTCACCAGTTCCGTAAAACGGAAATGATATACGTAGTGTTAGAATAAACTTTTTTTTATGATGACTAAATTATTTTGAATGCACGCTATTTGTATGATGCAGATTATGTTAGCTGGATTAAAACGAAATAATTGTATTTCCATAGCATCTTATCTTGTTCATTTTTTCGGAAATATGATAGTCTTTTTCTTTTGTTTTAGATAGTCTTTTTCCTTAATTTTAAGGTAGGTCAGCTGTACATCGCTCATGCTCAATATGTAGGCCTATTCGCATTCAGAGTATGTTTTTCAAATTTTTGTAACTTGTAACCTGGACGTACAGGTAGGTGTTTCTACTCATCGTTTGAATACATTTTTTTTCGGTTATCGCTCGTGAATAACCATAATCCCCAGACATCATAAAATATTCGTGAAGTCTCTCGATCTCTACAGCTCATATTTTATTCAACAGTTCTAAATACTGTATGTCGCTGGCTATCCAAGCGCTATTTACATTCAAATTCTTGGTAAATGCCACGGGATATCTATCGACTTATAAAATTAGGAAAGTAAATGTACTGACCTTGACATCGAGCTTATATTTAAGCATACACCAACTGATTGTAGTAATTCATATTTGCATTTTTTTCGCCTAGGTTGCTTGAAGCTGGCCCTCATGCATATCAGAGTTTGTTTACTTTCTCGCATCTTTGCTTGTTATCGTGGCTAAAGCGCAGAAGACAGGTACATTTACATATATTATGAGGTTTTTTTTGTTACATCGTTTCCTTTTGTTGATGTTCTGTTAGGAGGATCCTGGCTCTCTTTGTGATTCTGATGTAATTCAAGCTTGTTGACCTCAATTTTAAACTCGTACATTTTTCTCTTCAGAAATTTCCTCAAAAAATCAATATATTCTGAATAATGTGTAATTTTTAATAAACGGTGCCAGCATTTTCAACAACAAATTTTTCTAAGGCTTTTGACTATAGTGTTTCAGAATACGTTTGCTTTAAAAATGTTTTCTGTTCGAAAAAGTACCTTAATTATAGTTTTCGCTACAGTTTTATACACTACAGTATACTGTAGAAAGTCTACTATGTATGGGTTAAAATGTTTTTAATTGATCTTTTAAAGATGTCCGTCCAAGAATAGCATGTTCTTCCAATGACACACATTGTAAAACTGATTGCAACTGTGAAACTGGACGCAAATGCTGTATAATTGGAGGATTCCAATGCTGCAAGGTTCCGCTAGCTCCCGCAGGTAAGGATGGATTGAAATAATATGAAGATTATTAAATTCTAAAGAAATAATGTATAATATTCTTGATAGGGTTTTCAAGCTACAGCAATTGGCTTACAACGTTCTCACTATTTTGTATGTAATTCGTTGTAATCATTAATTTAATTCGACGTTCTAACGTTCTAACGTTTATTTTAAATTGTTTGCAGGCACAAGTTGTTGTTGTGGCAATTAAATTTTAGCTCATTGCTGGCGGCCACTGTCTATAACTACAGGTTGGCTTTATTTTCATTTTATTCTTCTAAAATTGAATTCATTGCGCTTCCTCATTTGTCTGATGCTCTGGGTTCTCTTATTTCCCTCTGATTAGCCGTGATCCAATGCCGTGTTGCTGATCCTTCTTGTCTATCAGACACTGACTGTCTGCCATCAAGTAAGAAATGCATTTACGTCAAACTTAAGGATATCAGCTGCTACCTTTAACATCAAGAGATGCTGTTGAAAAAAATCTTTTAAGGTTTAGGTAAGCTTTACTTTCCAACATATTCAATTAAATTTAGTCGTGAAAAAATTGTTAGTTTTATTCTAACATCATTTTTTACCACATTTTGTGTTGGATATGATGTTGTTGATAGAGTATCTTAATTTGCATAATATCCTTCACTCGACCCTGAGAAATTAGGGATGATATTTTCGATTATTTCAATAAATTCATTGCTTTGAAAAGATTAACCGATTTATCAGAATGATTTTTGTCGAAAATTATGAAATCAATTCTTGGAATTTATATCAATACTTGAAATTTTATTTTTTTAAAAATTCTTCAGTTTTCTTTGAGTATCGTGTATAATTCCTGTTTAATTACTTATTGTGATATAGTATTCCACCGAGTGAAAAATGAAACGTTTACATTTACTTGCATGCAATGTACATTGGGTATAAGTTTCCTTTTATTTCTGTGTAAATTGAAAAAGCTGAATTTCGAGAACTAATTTAAGTCTTGGATGTGATTTTATAAATCAATATATCAACCGTGACAATGTCACTAGCCAAATGTGACAAAGCCAAAACGTCATTTTTTATTTCTGTCAATCAACGTACGTCATTATAGCTCTTGCAATTAAGACATTACCGGGTATTTCTAAAATAAGATCGTCTTTTAACATTTTATGCGTCTAAGTCATTAATCAAATAAACGAACTTTGCAAGACCTGTTTAATTACGCGTATAAAACCCATACTTATTTGACATCCATTTATTTTTTTCCAACTTTTCCAACATGAATGATGTCCTTAGTTTAGGCACTTATGAATTTAGTTTTATGAGCTTATTACGAAATTACGTATAATTAGGTTTTTTTTAGATTGAAAAAATGTGCGAGTATAAGCATATAACATACAATACATGTATAGCGTATTGAAAAAAAAAACATTACGTATTAACGGTACGTATTAACAAAATGCAGTTGAAAACGTTGATTTGACCGTACATGTGCTTGAGCTCTAATCCTTTAAATGTTTCTTTCGGTACGTTCAAAAATAATTTGCTATAACTCAGTTGTTTCTGCCATCTTTTTGGTTCTATCAATATCGATGGAAATTGAGATTTGTATCTGAACTTCGTTCTGAGCTGGCCTTATAGAAGTTGTTGTGATCTGTCCTGGTGGACTAATAGTAGAACTTGGGATAGTTGATGGAGATGCAGTAGTTGTGGTAGATGTGGGAACCTCTGGAGTAGTCGTTGTCGGAAAAGTTCTATTTTCGGGCGGGCCTTGGGCGGTAAGTGCAGTTGAGGATTGCGTGCTGGATTCTCTTGGCAAAGAGGTTGTGTGCGGGGAAAATGTTTCAATTTCGGTTGTTAAGTATCGTGATGCTCCTGCAGATGATGCTGAGCTTTCAGTATTTTTACCTGTTGTAAGTGTTGAAGTAGCTTGTGTTTCAAAAGTAGTGCTATGCTCTGAAGTGGTTTCGGAAGTTTCCAAAGAAATCTCTGTAGATTCGGAAATTGTCAATGTAGATGGCGCAAAAATTGTGGTGTAAACTGGTGTTGTTGCGACTGCATTGGTAAGTGCAAGGGAAGTTTGGGTAGTAGGTTTTGCTGAAGACATTGCTGTCACCTGAAATTGAGGAAAGCTTACTTCGTTGACAGTAAAACTTTCACTCGTTGTGCTTGTTGTTGATTGAGGGATAAAAGAAGACATTTCCGAAATCATTGTCTGCAACTTAGATTTAAGTTCTGGAAGCGTTGATGTAGGTTCAGAACTTGTCGACACCTCAGTTATGAGTTCAGTGGAACTTTCACCGTTTGAATTCGCCTTTTCTTTTGTTGAAGTTTGTTCGTTAGTGGTTACTGAAGGTGACGTTGCGCTCTGTGTAAATTCATTTGCAAACGACGTTTGGCTTTGAGGAACTGTGCTAAATTCTGTCGACAGTTCTTCATTGGTGAAAGAGAACCTCGTTGCAGTTTCACCTGCTGATGTGACTTGTGGTGTGTAAGATACTGTTGGAGTGGAATTAGTAGCTTGAATTGTAAAATTGGTAAATGCAGGCGACGGTTGGGTAGCAGATGTTACTGGTGAACTGGATCTTGTGGCGAACTCACTTGGAGAGACGCTCACTTCTGTAACAGAAGAACTTTCGCTCGTTCCTCTTGTTGTAAATTTAGTGCTGGAAGAAGGCGCTTCGGAGCTAATAGTCTGCAATTCAGATGCAGTTTCTATGGTAGTTGATGTTGCTTCATTTGTTGTTGCGGAGATTGAAGGGAGCATTGCACTTACAGTTGGTGTACTTGACGTTGTTGATATTGGAGAATGACTCCCTGTTGCGATGACTGTTGAGAAATTTACTGGATTGTTAGATGTGGCACTTTCACTTTGAACAGTTGTGCTTTCTTCTAATAAGGATGTGGTAACAACAGATTCAACCAGGGGTGTAGATCGTGTTGTGACATTGATAAGATTTGCTTGAGCTCCAGTAACGGTCTCTGTACTATAATTCTGTTCAAAGTTCGTTGTTAGAGTTGAGGTTTCTGTCGAATTTGTTGTATATTCTGGAGTTGTAAAAACTGCTACATTAGTAGTTATCAAACTTTCTGTCTGTAAGGAAGTTTTTTGAGACTCAGTAATTGTTGAGATTTGCTCAGTTGTCGTTGCAAATTTAGGAAAAGTTACAGATGCTGGTGCAAATCCTGGCGATGTTTGAAATTCGAGAGTTGTAATTGGTACACTCGTCATCTCTGAAAATTCTGCAATTGTCTTAGTTTTTGAAGAACTAGATCCATCTTCAGGAGATGTTAAATATCCATTTGGAAATTCGGTGGCGAAGCGTTCAGTTGCTGTAGTAGGGGCTGTTATGCCGTTTGCTTTTACGTTATTTTGAGTTATTGCTTGAAATTTTGCCAAAGTTGTGGATGAGAGTGGATTTTTTGCAGATGTTGCTGTATATTCAGATGTAGATGTTTCTCTTGATAATGTCGATACTGTAGTGAAAGCTGTGGCACTTGTAGCTTCAGTTGGTAATTCAGTTGTGACCTCTACCTCTGTAATAGCGGTTGTTTGTGATTTTGAAATTGTGACCTTTCTAGGCAGTTGTGTCGCTATTTTAGTTGATGCTTCTTCTGTGATACTTGTTGATGCGGGCAGTGTTGTGATTTCAAGAATCTTAGTAGGTGATGTCCTTGTCAGTAATCCAGTTGTAACTTCTGTAGTGCTACTTGTGACGTTTTTGGACAATTCCGTTGAGGTCGCAATTGATGCTTCTGTTGTGACATATTGTGACGATACTTTTCTGTCCGCCCTGCCTGGTTCGACGCGTTGGGACTTTGAAGATGTCCCCTACTCCAAGCGAA
>JAQGAO010002855.1:0-18466 GCA_034697705.1 Ommatoiulus sabulosus
GGGGGTGGAAGTCCCCCCTCGTAGGCAAAATTCCCAGGTAGGTGACGCTGACACATCCCCTGGCGTTGGTGTTTAGCTCTCGTGTGCAGAAATAGGCCAACGTTAAAAATCCACAACCAACCAACCAACCAATCACCAAGTGACAACTCCCTAAATCATCATAAGGCCTCGGCGCGATGATTACTTACTAAACTAAACTAAGTAAATGTGTCGCAACTCGAAAATGACGAGTTTCTGGCTTTAGACGGATATATATATATATGAGCAAATTGAGCTCTGAAATTCCATAAAACGACATCTTAGTTGTCCATACTAAGTGTTGTCTAAATGACAGCATTTCACTATGAATTGAACATCAATCATGAGCGCAGTGCCCGTTATTGTCCCATACAGGAGCCAATGATTCTCCGAAAGCAAATATCAACGTTGTTTAGGATTTTGTAATAGGCAGCGCATTGCCACTCCAGCTCTGCCCAAACCTATTCCCATTTATCCTGGCTCAGAACCGGCAACAAGAGTGAAATATTTCACTCTACCCCTCTGTCAAGTGCTATCACCAGTTGGCATGCCACTGTCATAGCTGCCGTTGACTGTCACAATCAGCCAAATAGTATACAATGAGTTACAGGGAATTCCATTTTACATTAAAATGGTACTCCCCACACGCATCAAAAACTATATCAAGATACGAGCGGAGTTACGCGGGTAATTTCTTGCAATACTTTAAGAATTTCGTTGGACACGGCACCCGTCCGAAGATAAACTCAAGATAAAGCTTCGAGCAGCAGCTCTTCAATCATAGATATCCATATTGAATTTATAAAGCATATATCCATTTCTTTGACATAGACATTTGTCAAAGATTAAGTAGCCAAGACGGTTAACTGGGTGATACCTTGCAGAAAAATTTGAGAATGATGTTGGACATGTAAACTACACGTAGGATGAACTCTGTTTGATACGTAACTCATTAAACTGTGAATAGCAGTCCTTCAGAGATATACATAACATTGAAGGTCAGTTGTCAAAACAGGACATACCAAAATAGTTATATCGGTTAACTACTTGACAAACTTTATAAGTTTTGACGGACGCCAAGTGCATAACTTGGAAAGCTGCGAGCATCAGCTCTTCGTAGGCGAGCGCACATTTTTAGGATAAGAACCCAACCGCAATACCTTATAAAGTTTCAACCCCCAACCCTAAGAAAACAATAGCACTGACAACATTGTTATCGTAGCTTTATCAAGGATTTGTTTTTCTTCGTTCACAGGATGGTCAACCATATTCATCAACGGACTCGATGGACGGGCGGGTGCGTGAACAGTTGTTGAATTCCATATGTCAGTGGTTAGATCATATAAACTGACAGATTCATTCCATGGCATATTCCAGATGGTCAAGAAGTGGCATTCGTGATTTTGAGTCAATCCGATGCATTTCACGCAAGAAAAGCCGAAGAATTTAAGAATGATCTGGTCCAGCAAGCAAAGAAGCTCGCTCGGGTAGTCTTCCAAACTATACATCATTCGTAAAAAGTACTTTATAAACAGAATGTAAGACTTACATTCCTCCATCATTTTGTCGTTCGTCCACAGTCAGTGCCCAAGCAGTACTTCTTGCACCAAGATTTTGCCGAAATTGGGGGATGGACGGTGTTTCCGCTGCTGGAATGGTAAAAACAAGCATTATTTAATGAGGAGAATCGAACAATAACTTGCGAACATATGATGCCTTCCAGAATACATGTTCATAACGTGAATGTCTGTATGTTTAATGTCCGTAATAGTTAGCAAATTTCTACACTCATGACCATAATAAATTGATAACTTATTACAAGAACTTAATGCGACCATTGAATTTAAAAGGTCCTAATTACGTAAGTGCAGAAATTTTGTCCATAATCTAAGTTGTGGTCATATATATGATCATTGATTTGATGAGTTGCAAATGTACGTTAGCGCAGATATTTTGTCCATAAGCTGAGTAGGAGTCATAAAAGGGATAGATTGTTCGTATGTTGGACTTTCAAAAGTTGTAAGGTTAGTCTATACCAACAGTTTGAAAGACCCTAACAGTAAGCCAATTGCTTACACTCATCTTAAAAAATGTCAAATTCAGGACAAGAACTCAATGAAAGTAAGCAAAAATATATTGTCCATAAGCTGAGTAGGAGTCGTAAAAGGGAGTGCACGGCAATGTGAATTTTTTGTACGTTGGGTTTTCGCCCGTACCAGCATTCTGAAAAAAAATTGACCATCAATCACCAGTCATTGAAAAGTAGCAATTACTCTTTGGTAGGATTTTAGAGAGGCACTACGATGATGCCCAATGGCTGTTTGTATGTGCCGAAGGCACCAAAGTCAAGCTCGAGCAACTGGTGACGACTTTAGGAACGTTTAACGCGTCACAGGTAAACATGGCTGTGGTGCTCGTTGTATCGATGTAGCTGTTCCGAGCTATTTCATCGCAACAGTATGGCCCGTTTTACTGACAGGACTGGTTTTTAGGACGAGCCTTAAGAGATGCGGAAGCCACCATCATTCACCATTTTGCATTTCACGAGGATCCCGGTCAGTTTGCGTATCCGGACTTCGCAGCGGGATTCGCCCTAAGCATGGCACTGGTCAAAAAGTAAAATCAGCAGAAAATTCGATATTTTGCCTGGTCTGCGTCAAGAATGAAGATAACCGTCTGCTGGAATTAATATTGTTTCAGGCTCGCGGCACGAAGGCAGCCCTACGTCAGCAAGTTGCAATTTTCAATCGATGCCCAGCACGAGTTTGCTCTTTTTGCGTGGGATGGGGGTAAAGGTGTCGAACTGACCAATGTCCAGGAATTCTGCATCGAAGAGAGCCATCAATGTGCCACTTACTACACAGCGTCTAAGTTGGAAACTTGCGTAAGAACACTTTTTCCTGGCACAAACTTCAACCAAATAGATAAATACTAATTTTACTCGTTGATTCGAGTCATTTTGGTAATTCAACCAAAAAAAAGCAGAAGTGATACTAAATTTCAGAGATTGAAAGGATTTTGAATCCTTTCAATCTCTGGAAAGGTAATGGGACTGTGTGTAGAAACTTACGACCAAGTTTCAAAATCTGCTAGCTGCTACTGACTTGCATGGGGGATGTTCTCAAGAATTCTGACTATACTGACTATTCGTACTGTAAGTTATTTTAATATATATATTATTTAGAAATTTATCTTAAATATATCAATTGTAGGGATACCCTGCATCCGGTGTTTACTTCGCGATCAAATCCTGCAAGAAATTCGAAGACCGAGGTAGATGTTTGATATTTTGTACCGACTAAAGTTTGGCTTCTGTTATGAGCTAAATAACTGACCAAACTTCAACCCAAGTTTCAGTAATTCTTAACACCTGGGCGAAAAATGGCTTGGATTTCAAGTTTTTCACCGACAGTGCCAACGACTCCTACCCGCGTGTAGATCTCGGAATCCCAAACACGGAAAGAGGTACTTGATCCTAAACATACATTACTATTCTAAAGATACCGTATAAAGGAATTAAGTTCGTATTTTATACTTTTATTATGTTTAGGCCACTGTTCCAAAACACTCGGTATTATCAATCACGTGGTGAAGAGTGCAGATTATGAGAAAAACTCCTGGTTGGTAATCACAGACGATGACACCTTGATGAGGTAATGGACATGGCGTTTTCAGAAGAAAAAAATCAGATCTACCAAAACCATGTCTTTTCAGAGAAAATCAAACACTACAAATTATAATAATTTCGTTTTAAGGAGCGTAACTTCAAGATTTATTTTGAACTTTGGAGTGGTTCAATTCATATTTTTTTAAATATAAAATTGGAGTATTATCGTTAACTTTTTTATTTACTTTTTATAACAAACTCAGAAATAATAAATAAAATACACAAACAGCATCTTCTCATGAGCATTTTTTGTATCAATTCTTTCCAAGTTTATTTAAACAAGTTTTAAGTTTTCAAGGTGATAAATAAGTCTGAGAGTTATGATCCATCCTCAAAACAAAAGTGTTATTAAAATTTATTTGGCCTCTCGAGTACGGGTATGAGATCATAAGGTCACATTTCAACTGACCAGCAAAGATTTCTGTTAACTCTTACACAAAGTTGGCTTTCGATTTTCAGTGTTCCGAGACTGTTAAAACTGCTAAGCTGCTACAATCCGATGGAACAGATAGCAATAGGGGAGCGCTACGGATCTCGTTCAGCCTCGCAGCACGGCTACGATTACATCACCGGCGGTGGTGGGTCAGTACCTCATTTTTACATTTCCACACAACCGATCGAGTGCTACAAAATATACAGAAATCCTGTAGCTTATCGTCGGTGCATTACTTTCTCAGAATGGTTTTCAGCATGGCAGCATTGAGGCAGTTGGTCGATAGCGGCATATGTGTATGCCCCACAAATGAAACTCCCGATGACATGTTTCTGGGAATCTGCTTGCAGAGTTTGGAAATTCCCATCATCCATTCGCCGCATTTCCATCAGGTACATATGATCGTACAGTCTGAGTATCACTTATCTGAAATGCTCGGAATTAGAAGGGATTCAGATTTTGGATTATTGGAATTTCTAATTTTATTTTGGGATCGGGGATGTTCAGCCTGTGTTACTTCACACCAAACCTTTTCCAACAAAAAACATTAACTGTGGGTTTTTCAGGCACGTCCCGCTGACTATCCGAGCTCGGTGCTGCAACATCAGGAGCCAGTTTCATTTCACAAATTTTGGATGATAGATCCTCTCGAAGAATACTCAAAATGGCTGAACGTATCCGCAGATCCAGTTCACAAGCCACACACCGAATTATGATTAATCAGATGCTCTACATTTACGATTAATTTTAATATGGCCTTATTGACCGAACCTCCTAATCATCAGCAATATGTGAAAAGAACTTTAAAACTGCGGCATTATCGAAAATATTACATAGAAATATAGCATCGCGAACTTAACTTTGTTTAAAAAGTAATGTTTGTTTAAAAAAAAACTATCTTATAATGGAATAATATCATTTTAACCACTTTTTGATAGAAATGTCTTCATGGAAAAAGGAAATGTTTTCAGAAAAGAATTGCACTGTTTGTAAATCCATTTTTTTGAGTAAATTCTGTTTTTAGAAAATCACATCTTTGGAAAAATCGTTTGTCATTGCAAATTAAGACTTCAGACAAATTTGCCAGACCAATGCCAATATCAAAATTGTCACTGGCCAAGATATATCCTCGATTTTTGAAAATCTATGAACAAGAAAATTCAATATTTTGCAATATTTACTAATGACTATTTTCGAAAAATGAAAATTCAAAATTCACGCAAGTAAAGTTTTGAAAATTATTCAAATTTAGCCTGAAAAGATTTTGAAAACTGTACAAATTTGTATTCAGAAAACATTGACGATTCCAATTCGTATATCACGAAAAGTTGTAAAATTTTTCAAATTTATGCTTAAAAATCGTGCAAATTTGTATCACGAAAAGTTTTTAAACTAGGCGCATTTCTAGCTACTTTGCTTTACAATGTGTATACTCTCAAAAGATGAAGATTTTAACAAATTTGTCCTCGGAATCTGTTAAAAACAGTGCAGATTTGTGCTTGGAAGTCTCCCAAATTTGTATCACGAAATGTTTTAAAATTTAGAAAATGCGTGCTTCATAATCTTGAAAATTTGTATGAACAAAACTTTTAAAATTGGAAAATTTCTGCTCGGAAAACGTTGACGATTCTTACAATTTCAATTCTCAAAAGATTAAAAAAAAAATTAAATTTGTCTTTGAAAAAAGATTGAAAATTGTGCAAGTTTCGCAAATGTGTTCTCTGAAATCGTTGGAAATTTTCAAAATAAAATTTTAATAACATTTAAAAAACTTGCAAATGGGCCCTGAGCTAACCAGGAAGAATCAGTAATTTTAGATTGTAAAAACATTAATACGCACATGCATGGCAATGAGTACAGTTTTCTGTTATAGTTGGGACATTCTTGCACCCTGGTTACTGTTGCGTTTGAAAATCCAAGTAGCTTGATTGTTGCAGAAATAATAGCATCAGGTTTCCAAGCACCCTTAATCATACTCTTTTATTTCCAATTTTCAAGGTTTCTTCTTATTTGGAAGTTTTTTTTCCAATTGTCTACGAAAGGTACCCATTCGAACCTTGTACACCTGAAGACAGTCGAAATAAGAACAACGTTTCATGGACAGGTTGTGTTTTCTTAATTTTAAAAAGCAACAGATGTAAGAGCTTTTTTGAGGACCGACAAGAAATTTCTGGAACCCCCTACAATTTTATAATATTTAGGTCACATACAAAATTATACATGATCGTTCCTTAGCAATTTAGAAGATCGAATGGAAATTTCAGAATAGATAACTATATCGATCGTGTATTATATTATGAGTGCACTGCAAACATGAAAGAATCACGCTATAGCCAATCGAATGTTACGTCTACTACCAATACTGTTCTGTTCCTCCCCATCCCAGACACCCTAATCAAACTCATATATGTGCAAACATACAAGAAGCCCTAAAGTCATTCGTTGTGCGATCGATAATTAAATGTTGTGATTAATGGGGCCATTATACTAATTTTCCGACGCTCTACAACTTTCTAATTGACTTTTTCTTCGTAGCTATTGCCGTTTAAGATATAGTAGGCTACCTAAAGGCCCTTGAAATGAGCCTTGGGGCCAAATGGTTTGACACCATTCATTGCATCCCGCACCTTATGGTTGCTATATGTTCCCAATATCCGATTATTCTTATTTGCACCCATTCTGTTGATGTGTAGTGTTTTCCACTCAATGTGGTTTGAACCACGTGGTTCCTACCTTTTGCACCAGAAGACAGGCTAAATAAGAAGAATGTTTGTTTCATGCATGGACAGGTACAATTTGGGAAACTAATTCCTCGGACTGGTGTCCGTGAGGTGTCCGTGAAGTGAGAACAAATATTTTGCGAACCGTATACGGTATACCTGAAAACATTCATAAACATTTTGGAATTGATTTTGAAAACAGATACTATAAAATGAACTTTATGTCCGAAAAATTCCCGAATACATGTACATGTACAATATACACTGTATAATGCTCGATGAAATGTATATGTTTGAAAAAGTGATTATTTTTAATGCATGACTTCATGAATTCAAATTCAGATAACGACAATCACAAAAGTTTTTTGATAATTAGGGCATTCGTAGAAATTCTGATGTAAATGATGGCTTCACCATTTACAATTAATGCCGCCCCAAATGCAGTTCAACGTGTCTTTATTTTTATTTAAAATACAAGCTTGTATTTACTCTGTCGCGAGATAGCCAAAATATAGATAACTGCATTCGTTTAGATATTTTCTCAATAAATTTAAGTTGCAATATTTCTTTCGGTTGAATGTAGGCCCTATTATTTAAATTTTAATAAGAAACGCATGAACCAACTGTATTACATATCCACAGTGCAGTTAGGTGGTCATTTCTTGAGCGAAAAATGACCAAAAAATGACGTCATAATCAGTAGTTCCAAATGGAAGTACAGTAGAGCTTAGTAATATCAGTACAGAAAAGTATACTGATCCTTCGACTAAGGTAATCTTGACTAATATTGATTCAGCCTTAAGGTCCCTCTACACCAAGAGCGTGGCGTGCGAAGCGAAAGTAGGCTCCAAGCTGCACTTTTGCTTTGCTCGCCACGCTCGCCAAGCTCTGGCTTTTGCACGTGGAGTAGTTCTAGAACTCATGGATTGGAACGCTGAGAACTCCCTGTTTTCACGGGAAATATTATGAAACGACGGATGAATTTAAATGTATACCTCTAAAATTCCCGCCATATTAGTTTTTTGGGATGTGTGTGATGGCAGGTTGTGGAGCTTTAGATTCCGCCAGTGAAGTTTTACTATGCATGTATCGGACTTATAAAAGTTAAGTTTGCCCGTTGGCCATGAATAAAGTTCTGTTTTGCCCGAAAAGATGCCTGAGTTTCTCCTTGTTGCAGGGTTCCGCTTGCCGCGGCCCCTGACAGCTGAAAAAGGTCGGAAATCTTGCAAAATTGCAATTAGAATTAGTTGTAAAATTTTGAAAATTTGTGCTCGGAAAATATGGAAAATTGTGCAAGTTCGTCTTCTTGAACTGTTTAGACATTGTGCAAATTTGTCTTCGGAAACTGTTTAAAATTTTATAAATTTATCCTTGGATGAGGTTAATTTTTTTTTGTAAATACGGTCCAACCATACACATATAAGCATTAATTTTGGATTGTGAGACAACATTAGAACATTGGATTTCCCTGACTATTCCAGGTCTGGGGGTACGCTGCTAAAATTTCACTGACTCCTGTTTTTAAATTTGACGCGATTTAATAATCCAATTTGACCATAGCTGTTTAGCAGCCTCGTTTTTCGTCGCCATATTCTTTTTATCAATGATTTTGTGTCACTGCGCATGCCCCAGATTAGCGTTTGCTGGCGTGGGCAGCGAAAAAGTTGAAAATTTTCAACTGGCTGCGCCGAGAGCGTGGAGGTCGCAAAATGCCAGCGTGGACCTCGCAACACGAGATCCACCGAGAGCGTGAAGAGCACCAAGCGCATCACGCGCGTGGTGCTATTGGTGGACATCCAGCTTAACCCACTCGACCATCGGCGCCGGCGATCATTTGAATTTTTAATGAATCATATGTTATAATCAGAATTTTAATGAATTACGTGATCATCAGAATTTAATGAATGCATGGCGTCATCATGAGAATTTTAATGAAAGACGCCATCATTAAAATGTCTCATTTCAGAACATATTGCCTACGTCAACACACATTTTCACCTAATAACACAATACGATTAACATCTTTTAGAATCTTTATTCTAAATATAATTATTCTTTTCTTGAAAGAATGCACATCATTAATGACCTAAAAGTGATCTCCATGTTCCACTTGCAGAAAACTAAAACACAATATTACTAAAATCCTCCTTGCAAGATACTACCTAAAAAATGTGAACCAACAGAAACAAGAAATGCACAAGATATGCAATATCTGATGTTGCTTTTTCTTGTTCTTCGATATGTACAACTCGCATTCGATAATATATGGAAGAGCGCATTGATGAACCAAGTATACATGTACATGAAATTACAAAGATTTGGAAATGATAGCAGAGACTGTCTGCTCTGTGCCTTGGAGGCAGGTCAATTCTCCCATCGAAGCATTGGTGAGACCAGGACCGAATTTGTTGGCATCTTTAATTCCGCCAAATCAATGAATTATAAAGCATGCCCAATGATACACAGAAGGTTCAGAAAAGTAATTCCATTCTCTGAGCCAACTCCGGTCGTTCACCTGGGTACAGGCTCATCACGAATGAATGTTTGATGGCGGTAAAATTCTGCTTTTGCAATGTCAATCTTGCGAGAGCCAGAAGTACGGTTGGCATCGTAGGCTGTTGGCTTATGGCTGATTCCTGATTCGGCTCTTCATTAAACTCCGCTAATTAGATTTCAGTGAGCAGCCAACTGCATTAAAAATTTAATCCTCGGTGTTAGTTAGTCATAAAGAGGATCCAAGAGTGTTAAGAGAGCGCCGTAGGCCTGTTCTTGTAGTATCACATCGCTTGCCCGACATAACTATGGCACCGGGAATACTGCTAGTACAAGTGAAAGTTTATTGCCACGTACTTCCGGAGCGCAGTTTTTCATATAGAATTGTCTTCTCCAATTTCACTTGCCAGGTCCATTACAACTTGGTTCGAATCAGATGGGTTAAATGCACGTGAAGTCAATTAGAACAGCGCAATAATACAGGGAGTCGGGAAATATAGAGTATTAAAACTGTAGAGATACATTTCGAACACATTATGAAACATCAAACAATTTTATTTAGACAAAGCTTAAGTGGCCTGCATGAGTGGAACAACCATGGATGTTCATTTTGTTGTCCGGAAATCACACCTATATAAAGTGACCCCATGAGAATAAGCTCGAGAAAATTTATTATCAATATGAAACTACTTACATTTTTGAGTTTTTTAAGAGCAAGACAACATTTTAAGGCCGTCATACACGAGGAAAGTTAATGTACATCCGGATATAAATTGCAAGAAATGGCAAGAAAGTTATTTCAACTGAAACAATTTTTCGTTATGCACGCACGAAGCGCTACTTTCAGATGCAATATATGACAGCACTGTTTCAAAGTGAAATGTGGGTAAACTAACTTGACAACAGTGCTTTTATTACATATTATGACGCATACGTACAATATTATGTTTAATTTTTGTTCTGATTGGCTACAAAACAGAAAATGTCTTTCCAGAAACAAATTGTCTGCAGAATAGAATCATTTTCTATTCTTGAAATATACCCTGGAACACATTTGCGAAGGAAATATTTCCCTGCAGCACACCGGGAAATATCAATCAGCAATATATCTGGAAACCAGTGTCGAGATATAAATTTCCTCGTGTGTGACATACTTTAGAAAGATCTCTTAATAAGCAATTCATGGCTCAAAAACGCAATTTTTTGTTAATTTTCGAACTGGTTGCGCTTTATTTCAAAATACGTTGAAGGAATAATATAGAGTAAGATAACCATTAAGATTCATTAGTATATCGACTGTAATCGTCATCAAAATAAGTTGTTTATCTTTAAAATTTACTTGTAACTATGAGGCCATATAAAAAGGACGTCCACATGTAGGGGGTAATGGAAGGGGGGATAGGTTGAATCACGGACAAATTGTGGACAGGGGGAGGGAGGTGGGTATGACCTAGAGAGCCTACTAGTATGACCAACTCGGACGTGTACTTGATAATAAAACGCCAAATAAAATCAGTTCCCAAAGTAAAAGGGAAACTTTCAACATTTTCTGAATACAATTTTTTTAGTTTTGGTGTCTTCCGCTTTTAGGAACATGTGTAGCCTATATTACTTGAACTTTATTTCCCTTCAACTCTGTCTAAAATAGTCAATTTTTATATGGTGCGCGTGCCCTTAACTTTTTAAAAACTGACCGTTCACAGGATGTAGTTCAGATTTATGGGCATAGTTGATTATTCAAAGCAAATAAAAGGGTTGGAACTCTTCCTCTCCTTCATTCTCACGCTCAGTTCTCAGGAATTAATTTGAAAAGTGGATCTTATTTGGTAAAGTTTTGTGAGCTGCATGATGCCTGCATCCAGTGTACGTATGATCATAAGGGAAAAAAATGCTTTTCAACCGCCATTGATTAGACTTTTCAAAAAAAGTGAATACGAAAACTCAAGTTATGAACAGGTTTGTTGGAACAAATTACACGTATGTTCGTTAATCGAGTGTTGCCGACATGTGAAATAAATATAGTAATAGTTTTATCTTTGTTATAACCATTTCCGGATACAAGAAATGATAGCAGAGTATTACAATTTTTTTGCGGATAAATTAACATATATAGTTGGAAAGCAAGAGAGATTGGCTACATCTATCGTTTCATATCGTTAGGCTCTAACAAAAAAATCAAATATACTGTAGCTTGTGCTTAGTTCGGAAAGATGGCGGCCAGCTTCAACCATGCAATCAGACGATCGCCCTTCATCTCTTCATGACTAACATTAGGTTACAATATCTGCATTCGGTTCCCGGAAAATCGAGTAAAATGCATCACCCACATTATCACCGACACCCAAAAATGGCATATGGCATCGTCTCCCCAATTCAATGATTTTCGGGTCCATCCAGAGTGATAACACTAACCCTACAGGGCCTCTCCTGCAAGACATAAAAGATTTACGATCTTCCATTCGGTCTTGGGGCGAATAATACCCCAGCCATGAGTACCGAGATATAAAAATGAGTATAGGCAAGCATAGAAACCAAGATGCCGTATATTTGCACAGAAACAGGGGTGTTGCAATTACTGTATCATCGGCAAGAATGATCGATACGAAAACATCAACCACGGGAGTGGTGGTATCATGACATCCTGGACGCTCAACATAGCAAAGGGTCCAATAATGGCTGGTGTAAATTTCGTTTATTGTCAAAATGAACAGCGATAAACTAACCGAGCTCCAGATATTGGTGTCAAAACACATTTGCTTCATAGAAGTATAGGGAATGTGAGAAACATGCAAGAGCTTGTGCGAATCATCAGTAATTACACATAGTAGTGCAATTGTGGCTTGTTAAAAAAAACCTTCAATATTATTGAATGTATAACGTGACATTGAAGTAATAACATTGAACGCAAAGGCAGTAAATGAAGTAGAAACTTGAAATTATAAGCCGCCGGAAACTGCATCATCGCGTGAAACATATGTAAGGCAACAAGAAGCAAATTCAAAATATTTTTATACCATGTCTTTGATGGGATTTTAAGGAACTGCGTCGATGGAAATACATTTGCAAATACGTGCACAATATAGGCCTACTGTATAAATACCTGGTAAATTTGGTTAACGTAAATAAAATTATTATAAAACATTAAAATAGCATTTTTAAGTTTCCATGAACACCTGACAACACATTGGCAACAGAATGTTCCTCTATATGTTTCCTCCAGTGTGGACGTAACTTACGAATTATACCAAATCTGTCGATTCAACTTGCGCTATCACGGTATTACTACGGTTATTGCATTGATTAAATGACCTCAAACATGGTTCCCCCAGAAATATCATTTTCTACTTCCCTGATTTTTCCAGGTTTTACAAAAATTTCCCTAACCAATGATAATGTCAAAAATTAACATATTTTGCAAAATTTACTACTAACAATTTTAAAAATTAACATTTTCTAGAAAATATTTTTAAAAATCAAAGAAACTTGCATGAAAAAAATTTGAAAATTTGACACTTTTGTATTAGGAAAATGTTGAAAATTTGTCCTCGGAAAACATGGGAAATTTTGCCATTTTGTCCGCGGAAAACGTGAAAGATTTTGCAAATTTGTCTTCGGAAAATGTGGAAAATTTTACAAATGGAGAATTTTGCAAATTTGTTCTCGGAAAACGTGGGAAAGTCTGACCTCGGAAAAATGGAAAATTTTGCCATTCTGTCCTTCGTATAACTGGCAAATTTTGCAATTTTAATCTTAGGAAAACGTGGAAAACTTAGCAAATTTTTACTCGGAAAATGTGGAAAATTTTGCAAATTTTACTTGGAAAACGGGCTTTGAGCTCACTATGTAGAAGCATTACTTTTGGATCGCAACAACATAACTACGTTGAATTTCCCTGATTTTTTCAAAATAAACCAATCTTCCCTGACTTCTTCGTGACTTTTCCAGACATTTTCAAGTTCGCTGACTTTTCCAGGTCTGGGGGGTATCCTGTCAATATTAGAAAGTCTGAAAATAGCGGAATTAAACTTGGCCCAGAGAAAACTAATAAATTTAATTCACATAAACGGTCATTTAAAAACATGCAAAAATCAGATTTATTACTTTATATACTAATTTCAAAATTCCGATATACCGGGTATATGATTCAGAGTATTATGGTTTTGAATTTGCCGTTTCTGGACATAGCCTACAGCAAAAAAAAAGCCAATTAAACATACACTGTAGATATGATGTTATGGCCATGTGGCGACATACTATACTAATACCCGACGTTTAACCACCCATGTGGCTTTCTTCAAAGTTATTCTGTTGTGAAGAGATCGAAAAAAATAGGTTACAACTTTACATAGAAATAATTTGAAAGAGTTAAAACAATTATGTAGAAGCAATTGTAACAGCACCAACAGACGTGCAAAAATTGGAAGAAACAACAAGCTCGACGAGGTGATTGCTGCACACGTGCAGCAAAACAAGGTAAAAATCGATAAAATAAAATTAATAGCAATTTAAATTAAATTACAGAGAGCGGTCATCCAAATTCAGTACGACAAAGCATGAAATTTCAAGGAATATGGGAAAATTGAGAGATAAAACCATGAAAAGCAAGCTAAATTTTTCCACCTAACACACCATTAAAGACAATTTTGATCAAGTGAGAATTCATAAGAAGTTGAATCTGACCAGGAATGCCCTCATGGGACGGTCGTTTCCTAAAGAATTTGTGAAACCACGTTACATAAATCTACGTCCAGTGGAGAGTGACATTGAATATTGAGACAAGTTAGGCATGTTTATACATTGAAGTTGCATTTGTCTACTTACTTATTATATGTGCCTAGTTGTCATCAGAAATCATATTTTGCAATTCCTGCAAATTTTCTCTAAAGGCAGTGTTACCTCCACACGGTTGGTTGGAACAGCTCGTTTCGTGTAAAGGGAAACTTTCAAAAACAAAACTCCTGATGGCGGAGTAAATTGTCTGATCTTTGTGTTCGAAAAAGTCCTTCATAAAAATAACCGCTTCTAATTCTTTGGAACAAATGAGTTCTTCCCTTTCGGTTTTTAATCTAATTGAACACTCGTCTCTGTTAGTAGGCAAAGTTGCTTTATACACCATGGATGCTATGGTTGCGTCCCTCATTTTAAAAACTTCGATTAAGAGGTGATAATTATTAAGTAAATTTCAAGATTTACATTGGCTGGTTTTGTGTGGCTCATGTCCATTTTCCAGAAGCTGGTTAAGAGATCTTTATGTAGTCGTTTACCTTCCTTCAGTTTTCTTAAAATGGCCATGGCGATTTCGTTAAATTGGATATCGATGATGTTTTGTACAATAGTAACCGCGGCTCACAAAAACATGTGTTCATACGGCCACTCCAGTAGACTTAGCAGCATCAAGCAGCATACTCGACCTTTCGAAAGATCCAGAAGGTCAGGGCAAAAAACCCTTTGCGATCATGGCAGGAGGTAGCATGAAAGATTCAATTTCCTGCTGGTTAAACTCCCACCATGTATCTATGATTCCGTTAACTGCGTTGATTGACGCGGCCTCAGCGAAGTAAATTAAGTACCTCGGGATCACCGTCACCGACAAAATGTGCCGGGGTACACATATTAACAAAATTACTGGCGCAGCGAATCAACGCCTTAGATTTGTCCAAAGAATCTTCAGAAATTGTTCTCAAAAGGTTAAAGAGATTGGATACTCATCATTGATTAGCGATATGATTACACTTGATTTACAAACTTCTACACCGTTACAATGATAATAAAGGAATTAAACTGAGGCCGTGTGTTCGATCGAAGAAATCCGATGTAGATAGGCCTAGTGCGTGCTAGCCACGTGCTTCGTAGAAACCAGAGACACACGTCGTGTCGGGGTGAAGGTCAGCACGAGAAGGTTGAGTCATGCAGGTGAAGGTCCTGACCTTCAGGTGCCACCTGGTGGCTAATCCCCGGACCTACGGCACTTCTGCCTGCTGCTGTGGGTGGACCATAACATCCGACTTTAATTGCCACAAGTCCGACCTCTTCTCGAGTATTTCTCCCCTATTTGGAATCCCTACAGGGTGGGTAGAGCCCAGGAACTCGAAAAGGTGCAGCAGAGAGCCGCTAGATTTGTCACTGGTAAATATCAGCGAGACGAGAGCGTTACCTAATTGATGGAGTGTCTCCAGTGGAATACATCACGATTAAGACGGGAGGCTCGATGTATGGGCCTGTTTGAAAAAATTAATTTGTCTGGTAATGCAAGTATGGTGGAGGGAATCTCTTAAACGTAATCACCGAGGTGGTAGAACCTGTCATTCCAATCCACTTACAGAACTCCGAGCCCATTCGGATCCATTCTATCGGTCCTATGTCTTGCGTGCCATTAGACGTTACAACTCTCTTCCAAAGGATAGCCTTAAGCTTCACGGAATTCAATTTTGCGATGGTGTTGGGGTCCACACTAATGCGGTGGAAACTACCGAATAATTTAGGTTGATGGATTACACCACCATTAGGAAAAGGTAGACTTAGGCAGAGCTCACCTGTGCATTCTCATTGTACACGTTGTAATTTGCAGTCATTGTATCGAAATCACGCATGCATTCCTTGGAATTGTAATAACGGTTTTCAAGTCTCTTTTGAATTGTTCTCAAGTCCATTGAGTTTTTGACTATATCAGGGTAGTCTTATCCTGATATATGTGGTATTCATTTACTGATTTACTGATAGGTAGTAGGGTACTGAGTTGAATTGAATTGAACACCAACTACAGCAACTCGAATCTTTTCACGTTGATATTTTTTTGTCCAACTTAGGTTCATTATGCACTCGTTCGTATTTCGGATGTTAGTAACTAAAGTTGATTGTTTCTTCTATAGGATGTATAATCGATCCCCACCTTATGTACATTATACACAACAGGGTTCCCCCATAACTGGAAACCCCTAAAAAAGTCAGGGAACTTGAAAATGACCTGGAAAAGTCTGGGAAGAATAGTTTATTTTGAATAAGTCAGGGAAATTTAACGCAGTCATCACGATCCAAAATTAATACTTTTACGAGGTTTGCTCAGGGCCTATTTTCTGAGTAGAAATTTGCAAAATTTTCCACGTTTTCTGATTAGAAAGTTGCAAAATTTTCCACGTTTTCCGAGTAAAAATTTGCAAAAGTTTCCACATTTTTTTTTTAATTTTCAAAAAAATTTCTGTTAATTTTCAAAATTTTCGTTAGCCAATTTAAAAAACAATTATTTTTCAGTGTCAATTTTGGAAAATACGAAAATTTTTCACGTTGTTATTGGTCAGGGCAATTTTTTTCAAACCTGGAAAGGTCAGGACAGTTGAAAATGAAATTTCTGGAGGAACCCTGTACTGTACTTCTTATCCGATCTATATGAAGCTTATTTATACTGTTACAGTAAAATCCACTTATAACAATGCCGGATAGAACGATAGCTCGGATAATATGATGTAAAAAGCATAGGAAGTTTGGTTTCCCATAGGAGTACATGTAGAATTTTTTCGGGTATTGCGATGCCGGTTAGGCCATTGGAAATTGATTTCTTGTTTAACGACCCCGCCCGCCCCATTGGTGACCCTCCGCTCCTACAAAATAGAGAAAATAAAAAATATCCGCCCACCCCAACACGAAAAGAAAAAATAAAAAAGAGCCACCCGCCCGTCTCTCACAAAAATGGCCCCGCGCATGCGCAGATAGCTTTGTTTGTAGGCTTATAATGTACATAACCAGAAAGGGGAACAAGAGAATTACAGTAAACCAAATCTGATTGGAATTAGGAAACGTCTGGATTTTCTGCAGAAATTTGCTTTGCAACTGCTTAAGTACTACAGAATAGTAATGTACACGTGACATAATCCTGCCTGTGAATTTTCATTACTCAGTGGTCATTTTGGCTCGATCCAATTGCTCGTTCTGCTTCACGTACATGTATATAGATAGCGTATGACAACGTGGCTTCTCAGATAATATACAGCATGTGTCTAGTAAATAAATAGGTAGCCAAATTTGAATTTTCTCCCATTTATGCTGCACGGATGCACCTTGTCCAAACGTGTCCATTCTTGTATGAAAGCTGATGTTTCGCATGTTTGCGATGAGATTATCCAATATACACGTACATAAAATTGTATAAGAAAGTATAGGAAAATAGCCATACTGAAGGTTTTGATTGAATAAAACGGCTGATCGGATTAAGCGTGTTCGAATTAAGAGGCAAAAAAATTGTCGCCCTCCCTTAAAAATTGAAGGTTCGGTTTAACAATATTTATCCAAAAAAAAAAAAGGTCCCGTCCGCCCCACTACTGAGCTATTTTTAGGACGTTAAACAAGGAATCAATTTCCAATTGGCCTTAAAGTATTAATTTCAGTAACGATTGTCATCATACATGCACATACATGTATTACAAGCTTACCACTTTGTGCTGGATAATGATCTTCGAAATTGGCGCTTCATTCTTGGGCCGACGGTTTGCACTTGCGTGTTCGAATGGCAAAACGTCGAGTAACCGGTGATGTCATGAGCCTGCACCGCGCAAAAAAATGTCACGTGATAAGGTTGCTCTGGCATGCCCGTTACACAAAACTAGTGGGCCCAACCGAATTCGCCATTAGACTACCGAATAGACGTGTGTCATGTGATGCGAGGATCTCACATTGAACATTTGTGATGGTATGATTAAACACTTGCACATTTTCACTTTATCTTCATGTCTCATTTACTATTGTATCGTTAATACTTTCCAAAATATATCTTTTTAAAACCCGATGATTTTTTGTAATAACCCTGTATATCTTAATAGTTTTAAGAGTATTGCAGGCGGTACTTAAAACTGCGAAATGTTATCCAGAATTCCCACAGTTAAATTATTTCTATTTCGTATTGACAAAATTAACCACGAAAATGTGGGCAGAACACAGGCATTTTGCATATACGTCTTTTGGCACTAAACGCCTTGGAGGATTTGGTGTTAAGGCATATGCAGGGTTGCCACCACATTTGAAAAATCGACTTGCCTGACTGTCCATTTTATTCTCATTTTTGCCTGACTTTGCCTGACTTTGCCTGACTAAAATTAAAGTTAAATAGCTTCCTTTTTTAAAAAAAGCAAAAAAGTCTTCAATAAT
>JAQGAO010002856.1:0-18466 GCA_034697705.1 Ommatoiulus sabulosus
AGTGTACACACCAACGAAACATTGTTGCGAAACATTGTTTCGCAACAATGTTTCCTTGGTGTGTACCCGCCTTTATGCAAACTAAATACATACATGTTTCTGGCAACATAATCTTACGCAAATTAAATAAATGTATTTTTCTGGAAACAAACTTGTGGAAATTACATAATTTTTTGCTTCTGGAAACATGAACTTGAGTAAGAACATACGATTCCAGAAACAAGTGACAACGATTAACAGCTAGCTATAGAAGTTCCTCTACGTTTCCTCCAGTATGGACGTAGCTTCAACTTCCAAACTCGACAGAGGAAATTAACGTGCACAATAAAAACATGCTCAAATTTATCAGAATTTGGTAAAAACGAGTGTTACTCTTTTCAGCTAGGGCTGGAGGCGCTGGCGTCGGAGCAGCTGCTTTAGCCGTTGAACTCGGGGGTGCTTTCGGAGTTTTCGCTGGAGAAGCAGTCGCAGCGGTGGGTGAGATGACCTTTTTGGCCGGAGATGGAGCGGCTTTGGCAGAAGGAGGATGGGTGGAAGGTGGAGTTTTCTGTAAAATAAAATATAAAAAAACTATATTTCTTAAGGGATTCGATCCATCATCTCGTTCATAATCACGATTATCGATCCGAATGCGACCGCCGTGGCAATGACATCATATTTTTAATAATTAATTTCGGCGTTACTTTTTTACCTTTCTTTGAGTGGTTTCATCCACGCCGCTGTCATGATCCCCATCTATCAAAAAAAAAGAAATTCAAACAACCGTTAAGTGAATTGCGCAGTTAGCAAAAATTCCATTATTGCAACACCTTTGGGAGCGATAAACGGGCCCTATTTATTATGCACGAAGAGAACGTACGTCATAAGGTCACGTCAAGGTGAAACGAAGACATATCATAATATAGCATTCTGCCAAAAAAGCAATGATACGATATATCGTCTAGTGATGATGATCAGTCGTGTACGGCAACAATGTTGATAGCAGTTGAGACGTAGCAGTTATAGATTTTGTTCAGAATCAACTAGGTGTTGGGTAGATTTCTCTACAGATTATGTTTCTTTTGGTGGAACTTATAAACCGTCAACATTTTAAAAGGTAAATTCGTTAACCGTAGAACCTCGTTAAGACGAATTCTTTCCTCAGTTTTCAGAGTCAAGCAGGACCGTTGTCTTGGTGGGAAGTCTCGCATAAAACCCTCTCCCATTCCCTTCCCATTTTCAAACTTTGAAAAATATCATGTTTAGAAAATTTTGCAGTTTATTGAAAATTTATAAAAAAAGAAGTAATTTAAAAAAAATCGTAAATTTTAAAATAAAATTCTCAATTTTTTGAAAAAAAAAACTTGCCAAATGTCGCAATTTGAAATAAAAATCTCAAATTTCTGAAGAAAAAAAAACAACGCAAATTAAAAAACCAAAAAAATAGGTACGCGATGTTTGAACAAAATAGTCTTTACGCTAATTGAGTAAAGGGACGTCAAAATGTGTTCGTTTAAACCGTAGTTCATACTATCAAAAATAAAAAAGACATGACTTCAACAATATTCAATTCAATTCTTCCCATTTGGCAGGGGGATCATTATACAAATGAAGTCAGACTAAGCAGTCTGGTCATGATGGACCCCAACATCACAATTTACTTATAATTTCCGTATTTGGGATTTTAACGAGGAGGATGGGATGGGATTTAATATAATAGATGGGGTCGATTTAATATAGGATTCGCCTGGATGAATCGTGGGAAACCATGAAAAACCACAATCGAGGATAGCCGAACCGGGAATCGAACCTGGGTCTACCGAATGCAAGACGAGATTGCTAACTTCTAAGCCACCTTGCTTCATATGAATTCAAGGTTTCATCGGAATTCAAATGCTGCAACCTTTGTCGGGAAATTCCCCGTTATAACCTAACTTTTTTCATATTGTCTAAAGTTAGTTTTAACGCAACGTAGCAAGAATGCTCGGGAACTCGAAAATTCATTCGTTTTGTACCAAAAAAAAATTGAATATCCGATTTCGGAATTCGTCTTAAACGAAGAAACAAACATTATTCGTCCATACCCTAGGACGGGGACTGAAAATTAGTTGGTACTATTCGCATAAAGCGAATTCTTCTTATTGATGTTTCGCTGTATTATATTCCCATGCTGTCATGGACAGACCGATCTTCGACGTCACAAAAAAGACAAAATCAATAACTTTTTCCAATCTCTGGCAATGTTTGCCGCACGGCGAGGCAGTTGTTAATTACTTGAAATAACTTACAATTCATAATTATAAAAGTGCGATATAACTGTTTAAAAATTAACAGAAATATTAATCCACTCATTGTTCCACTTATAAAAATCCACGCGTGTTCACGTCTTAAGAAGTTAAAATCCGTATAAAAATGTCCAAGTCCGTAGAATTCTAATTTTCTTAACAAAAAACATAAAGAGGAAAAGAAACGAATTTAAAAGCGAGCCATTTAATTTATCACGTCGTAAAAATAATAACATTTTCTGGTAAGATAAACAAAAAGTTGAGGTTCCAGCCAGTCTGCCTGAAATAAAAAACATTTACAGTTCGAAAACCATGGCACCGTGGTTTAGCATTTGAATGCCAGCCAACTTTATTGGCCTCGTTTATAAATTGACAATTACTTCAATTACTTTTCTTTCTTCCAGATATGAAGTGGAAAGAATGAAGAAATTTGAAGAGAAAGTGGAGAAAATTACGAATTTATTTAGAAGTCGAGTTAGGTTCCCAACTCCGATGCATGGCTGAAATCAACGATTTGAACGCGAATCATGTTCCATTAAATTCTTAAATTCGTGAAAAATGCGATTATCGCGATTTCAGCCTACTTCGTGTACAGTGAAAGCCGCTTAATTCGATCACGTAGACTGCAGCGATTTTGACCGAAATAACCGGCTGACCGAAATAGGCGATGAATGTCAAAAAGCACATTAAAATTGACCTTATCAAAATAATTTGTTCAATGCTTTTAAAATACGTATATTTAATCGTACGTACGTATTTACATATTTTTAGAATTATATATATATTTTTTTTTTAAAAAAAGTTGTTATTAATGTTCAATATTGTCGGTTTACTGCAACGCGTTACGGCTGAAAATAAATTTTCTAAAATAGACGTTGAAATCCAAGTGAGTTTAGCCGCTGATGTATTAGATGCTTAGATGCACGCATGCGCGTTGTCCGAACGTCCGAGTGCTTGTACGAAACACGCTCAAACTTGCTTTGCGCGTTCGCGTTACGTAGACACGTGGAAAATATGATCGAATCACGTGATGAGACGACAGGATTAAGGGGCCTTTTTCATAAAGTTCCGGCTGTTCTGATCGAATAAAACGACTGACCCGAATAAAGCGCGATCGAATTAACGGGCTTTCACTGCTTTTGTTTGTAATCCTGAAAAAAGGCGCGCAGGCAATCACATAGTACGGCTTAGCATTGCTGGGAAGTCGACGACGTTGTTCTCCGGGGGTAAAGCTAATTCCGGAACCCACCAACTTTTTCACGGAAAACACATACTATAGAAACAGCAGCAGATTAAAATCGAAAACTGAAAAATGATGCATGACTCGAACGCTCGATGATCTCTATATTTTCGAAATGGCAGATGTGATATGAGGATGCGGATGGGCATTGGCAGTGATTTGGCGATTCTGATGACAAATGATCCGTGATGACAGAGGCGTTGAGAAATTAACATCGCATCGACTAATCGCGTCGAGTATTTCGTAGATGATTTTTAAAAGACTCCGTGATGTGTAGCGGAAGAGATCACGTCAAAATAATACTGGCGGAAGCAAGGATTGTTACATTATTTAAGATCCTAAATTCAACGCTACATGTACCTGAATTATCTATTGGGAAACATTCCACGAAGTAAATATACTTATGTCAGTGATGAAATTACGGTCGTATAAATTTAAAGTTAAACCTCGTTAAGACTAATCTTGAGGGGCGTCAACATTTGTTCGTTTAAACCATTGTTCGCATTATCACGAGTCGGACAAAACACGACTTCAACAATATGAACTAAAGTATCATCGAAGTTTGGATGAAATCCGACCCACACATATATGTATATGAATAGGAAGATGATGAAACTTTTATCGGGAATTCCCCGTTATAATGAACTTTTTTATACTTTCCGAATTCGGAATTCGTCTTAACCTAAAAAAAAATTAACATTATTCGTCCATACCCTACATTCTAAATAAAAATTAAAGGAGCAATGAGATACCACTATTACGGTACCCTGCAAATTAACTGAATTTCTATACCTTGATTCCCACTCAGATGGTAATTCTGGGTAGGTTTAAAAGACCAATAAATAGTTGAAAACTATAACCTTATTGTTTACCTCCTTTATTAATGCAAATGTAATTCCAAAAAGAGCACATGTACATTTGTACTTTTCTTAAAATGAAAAATGAAGCTCGTGCGAATAACATATAATTTCGAGTAATTTTCTGAAAATTTCTCATGATCATACAGTTCCATTTCACGAAGTATTTCTGAAGATCTGGTATATACTGTACGTTTTTCATCGAATAATTAAAAAATATAGACCATTTACTAAAAATAACAGAATTTCGCGAAATTTAAAAGAAAAGCGCTCGTTATTTATACGGGACATTTCGGATATTGAATCGCAATTTTAAATCTAAGTAATATAATACGAGTGAGATGTCTTAATTTTCACCGAATACGGCAGTAAATACTATTTTTTCAAGTCACGAAGAAAAAGCCATTACACCGTTTAATAGTGCTAAATATCGTCTCTTTTTCTGTACACCCTCCCAAAGTAAGCACATCACCTCCTTCTTTTAAATCTCTCACGCCTGTGATGCGAGTGTCCAACCCATTTAAAGCTTACAAATCCTTTTTTTAGGGTGAAGGACGGGATCGGAAAATGATTTCGTACTATCAGAAATTCGTCTAAACTGAGTTCTTCGTAAAGAGGCTCCACCGTATAGTAGACTGACCGACAGCTTACAAAAACAAATAGCTCTTGAGACAAACTCGGTGACCATCATTCGTTGAAATACTCATTGACGCCATTATTTTGGTATCCATACTTCCACAGCCCATCAAAGAGAGCGAAACGAGCCGATAAAATCATTTTCCAGGGTTATTAGTCACGAACAAACCTGAAAATCAGACTTCTGAGACCAGCGCCGAAATGTTTAGCTTTTTCTACGAAATGCACGACATGCATGTAGCGCTATTTTGATATAGACGCGCGATGTTAATTTCAAAATGGATGGAAGTTTCCCCTTTTTTTCACCTTAGTTTCAGTGTAAATGGATGAGCAGTCAGTCGGCCCTGATGTTTAATGATGATGATGATGATGATGATGACATGGAATGCGCCTCGCTTTTTGTCCCACCTTTATGTTTGACGCTCGCTCGTTCTTGCTCGACTTCCATTTTCATTTCAACATCCTCTTTATGGACCCCGGTTTCATCGGGTTGTTTTTCGGTTGATTGTTCGTCATTTGGTTCATCTTCTTTTTCATTTTCTTCGACTGATTCTTGTTCCGCACTTGTTTGCAACGTTTCATGTTCTTTACTTTCGTCTAACGTTTCCAACGTTTCATGTTCTTTACTGTCTTCTGACGTTTCATGCTCTTTACTTTCCTCCAGAGTTTCATGCTCTTTATTGTCTTCCAGCGTTTTATCTTCTTTACTTTCTTCTAACGTGTCATGTTCTTTACATTCCTCCACCGTTTCATGTTCTTTAATTTCCTCCACCGTTTCATGTTCTTTAATTTCCTCCACCGTTTCATGTTCTTTACTTTCCTCCACCGTTTCATGTTCCTTACTTTCCTCCACCGTTTCATGTTCTATACTTTCCTCCACCGTTTCATGTTCTTTACTTTCCTCCACCGTTTCATGTTCTTTAATTTCCTCCACCGCTTCATCTTCTTTACTTTCCTCCAGAGCTTCATGTTCTATACTTTCCTCCAGCGTTTCATGTTCCTTATTTTCCTCCAGCGTTTCATCTTTACTTTCCTCCAGAGCTTCATGTTCATTACTTTCCTCCAGCGTTTCGTGTTCTTTACTTTCCTCCAGCGTTTCGTGTTCTTTACTTTCCTCCAACGTTTCATGCTCTTTACTTTTTTCCAGAGCTTCATGTTTATTACTTTCCTCCAGAGCTTTATGCTCATTACTTTCCTCCAGAGCTTCATGTTCTTTACTTTCCTCCAGAACTTCAAGTTTTTGATTTTCTTCCAATGCTTCATGTTCTTTACTGTCTTCCAGCATTTCATGTACTTTACTATCCTCCAGAGTTTGATTATCTTTATCGTCTTCCAGAGTTTCATTATCTTTGCCGTCTTCCAACGTTTCAAGTTCTTTACTTTCTTCCAGGATTTCACGTTCTTCATCTTCTTTCATTGTTTCATGTTTCTTACTTTCTTCGAGCGTTTCTTCCACCTTTTCATGTTTTCGACTTTCTTCTTTTTCATTATCTCCGAGCGTTTCGTCCTTTTCATTATCATCGTCCTTTTCCTCGTTAATCTCCCGATCTAATCCCTCCTCCTTGTCCCTCGTGTTTTCTTCCTCCGTAACATGTTCTCCGGCGACTCGGTCGTCATTCCGTTGTTTTTCATCGATTTTATCAGGGGACTGCTTTTCATCCATTTCATCGACATTTTCCGACTGCCCAGCATCCTCTACATCAGCCAATTCGTCCGATACGCACGCCTCATTACCGTCAATTTTGCCCTCATCCTCGGGATATTCCCCTGCATTTTGCCCAATTTCCTCTCCCACCGCCACACCCCCTCGGTCGCTATCAGACTCACCTTTCTTAGCGCCGCTTTTTTTCCGCGCCTCTTTGTCTTTGGGCCGCTGAGGTTTATCTTTTGCTTTGTTTTTGCTTTCTTCTTCTTGGTTCTTTTCTCCGATTTCGGCGGGCGCCGCGAGGCTTAAACCTTCGATCTTAATTTCGGAGCTTACTTTATCCTTTCCCGAGCTGTCAATGGACTCACTCGGGACTGTTGGCATGGCAGCCGGCTTATTAATGGCACCTTCCAGACTACCATTCACGACATTGGCCTCGGATTTAACAGCTATTAATTTTCCTGGAATTTCTTTCCCGGATTTTTTATCTTCCGCTTCGTCTTCACCTTTCACCTTCGCGGCGTCATCTTTCGCATTGGCGACGTCATCTTTCATTTTGACAACGTCATCTTTTGCTTGGACAACGTCATCTTTCGCTTTGGCGACGTCATCTTTCGCTTTGGCGACGTCATCTTTCGCTTTGGCGACGTCATCTTTCACTTTGGCGACGTCATCTTTCACTTTGGCAACGTCATCTTTCGCTTTGACAACGTCATCTTTCGCTTTGGCGACGTCATCTTTCACTTTGACAACGTCATCTTTCGCTTTGACAACGTCATCTTTCGCTTTGACAACGTCATCTTTCGCTTTGACAACGTCATCTTTCACCTTGACAACGTCATCTTTCGCTTTGGCGACGTCATCTTTCACTTTGACAACGTCATCTTTCGCTTTGGCGACTTCATCTTTCGCCTTAACAACGTCATCTTTCGCTTTGACAACGTCATCTTTCGCTTTGACAACGTCATCTTTCGTCTCCCTGACGTCATCTTTCTCTTTCTCAACGTCATCTTTCTTTTCATCAACATCATCCTTAGCTTCAGTGACGTCATTGTTCGCTTTGGCGACGTCATCTTTCGCTTTGGCGACGTCTTCTTTTGTTTTGGCGACGTCTTCTTTTGTTTTGGCGACGTCTTCTTTTGTTTTGGCGACGTCTTCTTTCGATTTGGCGACGTCATCTTTCGCTTGGGTGACGTCATCTTTCGCATGGGTGACGTCATCTTTCGCATGGGTGACGTCATTTGTTTCTTTTTCTTTCGTCTCATTATCGTGGTCAGCGATGGAGGGTCCACTCTCGGTCACCTCCTCCCCCGCTTTCTTCGTCGTATCTTTCGAAGATTCGGCTTTATCCGTTTCGACGATCACCTTCTCCTCTTTTTCAACTTTTTCGGAAATCTTTTCGACTGAGAAAGTCGAAAAGATTCGAACGTCCTCGACCCGTTCTTTTTCGACTTGAGTCGAGACAGTCTCCGATTTATCCGAAATTCGGTTCTTTTCTGGCGTTTTTTCCGTCATTTTCGGCTCAGGTGGGATCTCCTTTTTATCGCTACTCGTCGTCGATTCCTTCGCGATCGATTCTTCGTCGTCTTTTGCTAATTTCCCCGTCTTTTCCGGAACTTTGTCCACTTTTTCCACCTCGTCCACTTCCGCCGCCATTTCCTCCCCATTCTCTGGGTGGATCTTTTCTCCGACCTCGTTTTTTGACGCAATGTTCTTCGGTCTATCTTTTTCGGACTTATCTTTATCGCCCGCAATTGGGCTGGCAATGTTCCGGATTTGGTCGTTCCCGCTCCCGGCGGATGCATCGTCCTCGAGGGATTTCCCCGCATGGACGCTGCTCGCCTCTTGGATCGTATTCTCTTGGATTTCGACGTTGCCTTCGGAGGACAGCCCCAACTTGATGAACTCGGGAAGATCGGCGGTGGTTTTGGCATTTTCGGAATGGCTAGGGTCCGTTTTGGCACTAGGCTTCTTCTCTTCGGTTAGTTTATCGTCTTTTTCATCGTTTTCTTTCTCCCGGTGATCGTTCGACGTGCCAGCATCTCCTTTTTCATTAGCAAACTTGTCATTTTTTACGTCTTCGTTCACCAATGTCTGAGCTTTTTCAGCGCCAGTGTCCTTTTTCTCATCGTCGTTTTTCAGGTGGTCACTCTCGGGTTTCGCAATTTTCGTATCTTTTACGTCCACCTTTTCCAACTTCTGAGGCTCTTCCGGCGGGCTTTTCTCCGCTTTGCCATCCTCCTCTTTCTCTCGTTGGTCAGCTTTTTGGACGCTCTCGACTTTAGCATCCTCGATTTTGGCATCCCCTTCAGTTTTTAATTTCGCCGATTGTCCGTCTTTTTCTTTTCCTCCTTTGGCCACTTTCTGGGACTTCTCGGTGGACGTGTCTTTGTCCTCGCTGTCGACTTCCGCCCGCTGATCTTCTTTGGGAGCCGACCCTCCTTTATCCAATATTTCTTTTTCCAGCGCAGTTTCCGTTCCCATTTCCAACGCCGATTTCGCCATGTGTTTCTCCGAGCTCACCAAATTGATGTGGTCAATCACGCTGGACTGACCAATGAGCGCGGCCGTGCAATGCGTCACAATGGCGTCGGTGGTCTTGATGCTGGAAGTGACGTCACTGTGGGAGCTCGACGGGGGTGACGCGTCCTCCTCCTCCTCATCCTCTTCGTTTTCTTGGCTCAATTTACGCGGTTCATCCACGTTTGGCTTTTCGTCCAGGCGCTGACCACTGGCTTGTTGCGCGGGTTTCGTTTTAACGTCTTTTTCAACCTCACTGCACTTAGTTTCCCCCACGACGTCCTTAGGATGGCCATCTCCGGCCTTATGAACACCTCGTAAATTATTAAAATCCCCCTTAGGTTGCTCGTCTCTAATCGAATTGGAGGCTGAAGCAACCGGCACTTGGTCATCCAATCTTGATTGTGCTGCTGCAGAATCGCGCGAAAGGCTGGGATTTTCGTATTGCTGACCGCTAAGAAGAGGCTGGCCAATCTTTGTTGCCCCTTCACCCGATTCGGCTATTCCGTTGGCTTTCCCTTTGAGATCCATTGGAAACTAGGAAGAAATTGAGATCCGACAAGCAGTTTACATTTTCTGTCGCGCAAACAACATTTCTGTTCGCGCTAATTACGTCGTAAAGCAGTGGTCAGCTATCTTAATTGCTAAGACGTAAAGATGGTCAGCAAACACGCAGCAAAAGCCAACACGTATACAGGGTGCGAGCAAAACACTCAACGAGCAGAGCTTCTATTGAACCGGGCATCTCGAAGCAGTTACATGTACTACATTGTACTACCGAAAGAACTAAAATGTAGATATTTCGAAACAACTTTAGAGTTTGCTATATTCCCAAAGACATAACTCGTTTTAAATGGGATACAGAATGGCATTGCACGCGAGATAAGAGGAGGAAAACATTCTCGTCATTACCATATTTTTTGATTTTGGTACTCCAGGCTGTCCATGTTTATGGGTAATTAGAGCGATGCATACAGCACCATAACGCACAGTTACAAACGGGGCTGCATCACGTGATCTTTTCATCGAATCATCAACTAAAAGAAAGTGCCTCGGCACTGCCTTCGGGTTATTTTAGTAAATGGATTGAATTAAATGTCACGAGATACATGTATGCTGACGAAATCTGCATAAGGGGCCATTCAAAAAAGGACGTCCTCAACATTTTCCCAAAATTGGACTCCCCCTACACCCTGCCGCATTGTGTCCAGTTTTTTTCACACACACAAAAAAATTGTATTCGGAAAATTTTGAAAGTTTCGCAAATTTATACTCGGAAAACGTAAATTTTGTACTCTGAAAAGGTTGAGAATTTTGCCAATTTGTCCTTATAATCTGTTGTAAATTTTTCTAATTTTTCCCCTCGGAAACTGTTGAAAATTTTACAAATCTATACTCGAAAACAGTTGAAAATGTTGAAGATTTGCACTTGGGAAAACGAGGAATTTTTTTCAAATTTGTCCTCGAGAAAACGTGGAAAAATTTGTAAAGATGACCTCGGAAACGTTTGCAAATTTGTACTGGGAAAATTTGAAAGTTTGCAAATGGACCCTTAACTTTTAAGTTCTTTGAGTTCTCCAGGTTTTCCAAGACTGAAGGTACCCTGTTTCCTGACTTTTGCAATTTATAACATCACCTATGCGATATTGCGTTCAATTTACCTTTTACTTTGGGAGATGATTTTATTTGGCATTTTTTTTTTATTAAGTGGACGTCCATGTTGCATGTCATACCCCCTTCCCTTCTCCTGTCCACATTTTGTCCGTGACAACCCTATCTCCCCTTCCCCCTACATGAGGACGTCCATTTTGAATGCCCTTTAAGTTCCATGTTCACCAACTAAATATCCTCCTCCCCCCCCTTTCCTTCACATGGAAACCATTGCGACTATATTACAATGAACTTTTGACCTATTTTTAATCGGTTTCTTATTCTTAATATATTATATTATTACATTACATTATATGCATATTTCATAAGTTCTGACAAAAATCGCGATACTATACAGACTATAATTATTGCAAAGGTTGATCATAACTGACTGGTCCACGATTAAGTAAAATGTTATAATTTGGTTCACAACCGATCACTCGCTCAGTCGATTAGCCGTTTAAATTCATCCCCCGCTATTTTGTTTCGTTTTTCTTATTGATTTATCGATCTCCAGTCCAAGACGTACTTGTTTTATTGAAAATTTAATACCCAACCATGTTCGCTTTTTGAAAACCATCCAAAGTGCCATTTTTTTAAAAGCTATATAAATACGCGGATTTTCCAGCTCACGATATTGGGGTTGTTTAATAACGAAGAATTTCCTTTTCGACGTGCCATATTTATTTTTCTCAATAGATTGTTCAATATTTACCCAATTTTCACACACTCGTGCCTCCGGTAACACCCATTCAATAGAAGCACTGCAGAACATGCTTCGTCCTTAAAAAAAACGACGCACAATCCGCTTTACAATTGATAAAAGCCATGCAATCTACGCAAATCAAGACTAAATTAACGTGCAAATAAAATATAATATATTCGGAAGTTATTCGAGAACTGGACGAAATGCAAAAGGCAGATTCCGTCAAAATTTCAAGTCATGTCGAGGGTACTGACCCATAGCTAGCTGCTCGACCATTCGCGTCTGAATTTTACATCATCCATAACCATTTCATCGATTTGTTTTGTTCGCTTTATTTACTGACTCCGGAAAGGACAATTTCAGCAGAATTAATTAACCCGTACCAAGTTCATTCGGCCATTTTACTACCATCGTGGTCCGATGTTTAATGAACGAGGGGCCTCCAGACAAATACAACGATAAAAACGATGTCGCGGAGAACCAATTTAAAAAATTCATTAAGGCGAATTTTATTGCGAAAAATGCTCGTGGCTTAATTAGGTCAGTGCATTTTTCATCACGCAAACCATGATCAACAACGTGGACAAAAAAAAGACATAATAAATAATGACGCTATTAAGCGAAGCCCTCGTAGTGGCAAGTTTGCGCAAATTTTCGATGTGATCAATATCAGCTTGAATTCATATTTCCGAAACTATGTTGACCTCGTATTCAAAAACAGAACTTGTATTGTTACAGTGCAGAACATACTGCCTACACGCGCACAAAAATGTTATTTTTTAACTCACGAAAATAAGTCTGAGTTGCACAAAATGGCGTTGCATATAAAACTCAGATTACATGTAAGAGTACATGTAATGGGCGACATTTTACTTCGCCAAAACTAGGAAAATGTGACTATGAAACACTTACGTTGCAGGGTTCCCTCAGAAATTTCATTTAATTAACTTCCCTGACTTTTCCAAGTTTTAAAAAAATTCCCTGACCAAAGATAATGTCAAAAATTGACATATTTTGCAAAATCGGCGCAATAAAATATTTTGCAAAATTGACTAATGAGAATTTTAAAAATTGACAAAAAAATTTTAAAAAAATTAAAAAAATTTGCATGAATAAATTTTGAAAATTTGACGATTTCGCAATCGGAAAATGTAGAAAGTTTTGTAAATTTGCACTAGGAAAACGTAGAAAGCCTGGCAATTTTGTCCTTGGGAAACGTGGAAAATGTTGCAAATTTGTCCTCGGAAAACGTGGAGAATTATGCAAATTTGTCCTTGGAAAACGTGGAAAATTTTCCAATTGTGTCCTCGGAAAACGTGGAGAATTGTGCAAATTTGTACTCTGAAAACGTGGTGAATTTTGCAAATTTGTCCTCGGAAAACGTAGGAAATATTTCATATTTGTCCTCAGAAAACGTGGACAATTTTGCAAATTTGTACATGGAAAATGTGGAAAATGTTGCAAATTTGTATTCATTAAACGTGGGAAATTTTGTAAATTTGTACATTACTCAGAAAACGTGGGGAATTTTGAAAATTTGTCCTCTGAAACTGTTGCAAATTTGTAATGGGCCCTGAGCTAACCATGTATAGAAGTATTAATTTTGGATCGCCACAACGTGACTACGTTGAATTTCCCTGACTTTACAAAAAATGTCATTCTTCCCTGACTTTCCAGGTTTTCCAGGTGTGGGGGAACCGTGTGTTGGATTACACTCAAAACAAGTTGGGTAAAAATGACAATTGTATAATGTTCGGTTTTTTCATTATTATTAAACAGTTTTTATCGGTATTATTTATATTGTTTATGTGCATATTTTAGTGAATGTACAGTAAACATATTTATACAGTAGTATATAGCGCGATGATTCACGTAAAAATTAAATTATTTACTGTACCAAAATTGTAACAGAATTTCAAAATTTTGCTATCGTCGCAATAAAAACAATACCAATAATAACAAAAACTTTTTAATAATTGTATTATTTTTATTGTAATGATAGCAACATTTTAAAATTCTGTAAAAATTTTGGTACAGTAAATTATTATTATTTAATTCCTGGCGAATCTCCGCGCCATACCCCACAGATATTTACGTTAATTAGATTAGCACGAATAAGACATCCAGAATATATTTGCAGCTTGGCCGTTAATCAACCGTTTACGATTGAAAACAGTTTTATTACAAAAAAATGGCCCAATATGTTTACAATTGGCAAGAAATCCGTCAATGTTGCTTCACCAGGAAAAGGAGCAATCTGAACACTCCGTATAGCCTACATATTAATTTTATATTTAATATGAATATTATATTTTTAATCAATCAGTATTAGGTGTATAATTTGAGTTCAAGTGTACTAATTACATCGTGACGCATAGTTGCGGTAGCTCGCATTATGCCAGTTTAAATTTGAGATAAATAGATATTCTCCTACAACGGCTAGTTTTATCACTTTCTGATAATTCATAAAACCTAGGTTTCGCGTAAACGCAGACTTCCCACGCTTCATGCCTGTTTTTAGGCTCGTACGCAAATTTTTACCTCATTTTATTTATTTTGAAGTGAAAACGCCATTTCCCAGATTGGATCATTTATATTCCATCCTCGAAACAACACTCGTGCAAATTAGCTCCGTGGGGGGCAATTTCAACCCAGCGTAGCTTAAAAACGTCGCATCAGTGACCACGGCTGCATGGAAATCCATTAATTTCAGTTTTAATTATTAAGTTTAATTTTTAAAAAAATCTACCATCGACGATGTTTAGTGCAACTGCGTATATTCGGTTATTTCACTCACAAAATAAGTCTCAGTAAACAATATCGCGTGGATTACACCAAATTACTATTCATTTAATTGGCTTCAAATATAACTATAACTGCATGGTTTGAATACAGTACACAAGTCACAGATTAAGCCAATTACAACGTTTAACGTTAGATTAATTCAATACACTTTAGTATAATTTCAACGAAAGATTGTCAGTTCATATAAAATGAAATGCGACGAACTCATCAATGATCAAATTTGGCGTTGGATCAATTTCAACAAATTTAGATTTAATTCAATTCTGACTTAAAATATATACGTAGTTTTAAATTGTGATTCCAGGTTTTGAAACCAATTTCCCTGACCGAGACAATGTCAACATTGACATATGCCAATGTTATCCACGATTTTGAAAATTCGACATAGGAAAACATTCAATATTTCGCAAAAATTTTGTCGTCTGAAAATGTGGTAAGTTTTAAAGTGTTCAAGTTCCCTGACATTTCCAAGTTCTCCAGGTCAGGGAGAACCCTGAAATCGATTTTTACATTCAGTGGTGAAGGTGTTTATTAGGTCGACTCACCTCATTTGGGTTTGATGCAAAAACCACTCACTAAATATATAGTTTCATCGCGTTGAATTGCCGAGTTTTGTTTCGACGATCGATTCGTATATATACAATTCGTACGAAATGCAGTCATTTTATTAGGTTAAACCTCGTGTTCAGTTCGAAATTTTAGGTAACCTCCCGCATTAAAACCACTGGAGAATACTCCATTCATCGTCTTCAAAATCTTAATTGGATTGACGAAACTCGGTGAAGGGTTACACTAAATTCCGCTTAACTTAATGGAAAGTTATTGGTTTCGTCAGTTGTTAAGTTAATACGAGTTTTGCGCAAAACCACGTGCTATTTTTGGGATACTCGGACAGAAGCTTTACGAATCGTACTTTGGCCTTCGTGAAGTCACACCCGCAAAAATCATGAATGAATTAATTGGCTTCAACACAGCCAATTGAGAGTCGATTTTGCAAACACGGGATTTGACGACTGCATGCCGAAATACAATTCATTAAGCTTACGTCTGAGTACCCCTATTCATTCGCACCGAACTATTAGTCTATTTAGCTTTCAATATATACTCTTTGATTCGCCCAAAATGGAAATTTCGGACAAAATTCACGGAAAACTACGGCGAATATTCCGATAATTCCGAAACAATTTTGCCATGGGTAGCGACTGCCACTATCTGAGTACCCCTATTGAATCGGGTCGAACCATTGACCTATTTGGCCTTCGATATATACTCTTTTACTCATCCAAATTTAAATTTCGCACAAAATTCTCGGAAAACTACGGCGAACATTCCTATAATTTTAAAACAATTTTGCAGTCGATGGCGAGCTATGAGCTATTACGTGCCCTACAAAAATAATAAAAATAAGCGAAATAAAAAAGACAGCCATAGAAGCACTCAAGCACTAAACGAAATAATAATAACATAAAGCTTAAATATAAAGTTGCTTTTTTTTTTGCGAAATCGCATTCCGGCAACTAAAAATGGCTTCGCCGGTCAGCTATATAGCGCTTCTATACTCACGGATGTAAGTCAGCTAAATTCCCAATCACAGAATGTGTTTCAAATATCACAGGTCAGAATCACTCGAAGCCTTAATCGCGGTATTTTTCTAAAATAAAATTCCCTGTTGTTTTTTTCTATAAGGCTATATAGAACGGCGTTCGTTCCACGCCCTTTTCGCTACGGGAAAAATCCGAAACGACGAAGCCTGAAAATATTCGTCCGTATTGCAGGCTATTACAATACGAAAGAGAAAAACGAGAGCGTTGCGGCGAGAGTACGAAACGAGAGTTGCGCCAAAGTCCCAGCATCCTATCCAAAATATATTGATCAAAACAAGGCTGCTGCGCATCTCTCTTTCTCACTCTCACTTTATAGCGTACAGTCGAAACGCAGACGCGACCCAAAAAATCCGAATCTTTTAAAGCTGCATGGGTGCGATGCGTGGGGCGTTTCCCCTTTTTCGCCCGGGAAATTTCGACGAATTTCGTTTTTTTTAGGGCTATATAGCTTTATGCGCGACGATAAATCTTTTCACAACCGTCATTCGTTCATAATTTAGTCAGTGTATCCTGAAAAATTCGCTCCAAAATATGCGTCGTCATTTGGACGCGCCTATACAGTACAGGTAACGTCCCGCTGAAAAAGAATTGCTCAGTTATAACGCTCCGAGAAGCGTCCTCTGTTTGTTTTTTGTTGAATTTTGGCGTTGGTCTATATCACAGTATTGTCTATACACGCGAGGGCTGTGCCAGCGTCAACTATAACTGTGAATTTTGCACAGAGTTTGCACTCAAATTTCCTCGAATTTAGCACTCAAATGTCCTCAAATTAAGCACTCAAATTTCTTCAAATTCTGCACTCAAATTTCTTCAAATTCTGCACTCAAATGTCCTCAAATTTAGCACTGAAAATTTCCTCAAATTTAGCACTGAAAATTTCCTCAAATTTAGCACTGAAAATTTCCTCAAATTTAGCACTAAAAATTTCCTCAAATTCTGCACTCAAAATGTCCTCAAATTCAGCACTCAACTTTACTCAAATTCAGCACTCAACTTTACTCAAATTCAGCACTCAACTTTACTCAAATTCTGCACTAAAAATTTCCTCAAATACTGCACTAAAAATTTCCTCAAATTCTGCACTCAAATTTCCTCAAATTCAGCACTCAAATTTCGCACATCCTTCGACTTTAATAATCGACGCGAAGTTAAAAACTTATTAAACTCTTTATCTATCTATTTAAAGTTGATCCGCTATTACGCTTCACACTGCACTATTTATTATTAGTGCAATATTTTACCTATCCCTGCGTACGTGAAACTCACTAAAATTCGTAATGTACACATAATTTGATTCGCTATTAAAACATGCATACCAATGATTAATGTTTCATTCTTACTTTGGAAAAATTCATCCATCGTATTATACACATTTTAGGCATACATATGCAATGGTAATTTTTGAATGAAAATACGCAGCATTAATGCGTCGAATAGCTCATTTAACTTCACGAATGAACCGTTCGTTTTCATTATCCATTAATGCGCGGACTAATCACAAGCAGATTCTCTAAGGACGCTTTTTATTAAGGGTACTCAGACAGAAGTTTGGCACGAATAACGCTTTCGGCAATCGCGAGGTCGCGCGTGCCATTTTGTTTTAAAATTAGTTTTAAAATAACGATGACCTCGAGTTAAATTGTGTAAAACCATAGTCCATTTTGCACCCGTAATTTTACGATTGCGTGAAAAAAAAGTACCACGAGCGTACGTTAAGCTTCTTCCGCTCGAGTACCCCCTATTGTTCCCAGAAACCGCGGTCGTTACGCATTTTAAAAAACCTGTATTTTTGGCTAACATTTTCGCCATTTTGGCAAAGAAAAATATCGTAGTTTTCTGGACGTTATCCAGCGTAAAAAAAACGTAATTATTGCGGATCCGGGTATTCAGATTTTCTCCAGAAAATTGGGCGGCATCTGCCAGCTGGAAACGGATCTTGATTTTGGAGGTACATAATGAATATAGCGACAAAAATCACGAAATATCGATTTCGATGGCAATAACGCGGTCTCGAATGAGATCGTGATCAATTTCGCACTAAAAATTTAAAAATCGGCGACAGTCGAAAGGAGAAGACTGCGGCGTTGAGATCTTCATCAGGCCACGCTGCGGGAAATGACGTCATCATCGCATTTTCTACGGTCGATGGATGCTTCACGTATACGCGTTACGGCATCAGGGCCGTTCCGAATTTCATTAGGTGCTGCATGCCGGAAGCGCAATCCACGCACGTTTCTAGAATGAATGAAATCAGCTCCAAGTTGAGCATCTCGAATCAAAAATTCAGAAATGCTGCGAAATCCGCAACTTCAGCTGAGCTACAGTAAACATGTAGACCAGTGAGTCCAGTCACTCCTAAAGTGGGCCACGGACCTTACATACGGGGATACATCACGTGATCTTTTTCATTGAATCTACAACTAAAAAAAATGCCTCGGCACTTCCTGTGATTTATACCCGAATCCCACTGGGCAGAATTCTTTCTGCTGCAGGTGTGGCGCATGCGCACTTCGCTCTGTTGCATTCTGCTCTCGGTAGG
>JAQGAO010002857.1:0-18465 GCA_034697705.1 Ommatoiulus sabulosus
CTACGACTCGCTGCAATTTCTCAAAAACCACGTTCGACGTCGACTTCACACTAGTCGTCTTGATGTGCAGTACGTATATGTCTGAAACTCTGGCCTTATTTTCTGAATTTATGGTAACACGTTCTTCATCCGTTCAATGATTCGTTCTAACACGTACGTATCGTATTCCTCTATAAGACGCACGTTGAACCCGGCATGTGGCTACTTTATAGCTAGATTAGCCACCTCAGCCTGCTACGGCAAACAGATTCAATAGTTAACTTAATCACATAAACTTACTAACACCAATAACTAACATGCCAGAAAGGGCTGAGCCCCCTTAGCGCATTATCTTATCTTCTAGTAACACGTTCTTTTATAACGCAGGTTGAACGAGAATTCCCAGTTGCCCGAAAGGGCAGTTTCGCCCCAGTCATCCTGCACATCCACCCAAGTCGAGGAACCTCCTGCTCACGAGATTGCTACAGACTTTGAAAGGACATTGATTGAATTAGTAAAAGAAAGGCCACTTTTGTACACCACGACCAAACATGGATATAACAGGACGGCTGAGAAAGAGAAAGTGTGGCGAGAGATTTTTGACGTTATGAAATCGAAAGGATTCGATGCTACTAGTAAGCTGAGTTATTACGCGCACATTCTGAAGTGGTGCATGATTTTAGAGTTGGTTCCAAGTTTTAAATGTTAAAACAGATGTACGGGTGTACGTCTAAAGCAAAGCAATGGAGTCGTGCTTCACATTTTTTGGGATAAGAAGCTACCAAAAATCGCCCTTCTTGGTTAGACCAATTGCAAACATCTAATTCTACCTAAATAGGCTTTCTTAAAATACTGAAATAATTGTAGGTCGTTCTAAACTTATAGATTGTGTTGAAATTTCAGGACCACAGGCATTGGAAGAGAAATGGAAGTTACTTAAAAACAGATTCCAGAAAATATTTTGGGATATTCCCAAACAAAAGTCAATTTGTCCTGGAGCTGTCATTGAAGTAAAATGGCCTTACTTTGGCCAGCTCATATTTCTCAAGGATTACATTAAGCCCTGGACGTAAGATGAATGACATACGTGTACTGTAGTTTGTTCCAAATTTGCAAAAATTTAAATTAATCGTAAACTTACTCGCATCATTCACAGGGGTTATCACACTGACAAAACACCCTGTGCAACCATCCAACATGAAGAAACGAGCAACGATGATATGGAATCGTACGAGCTAATGCCGTCTGAAGATGCCTCCGTGGCAAATGACATAAACGCTTCTTGCGACAATAGCAGCAGTAAGCTTTATGAATTGTTCTTTTTCTAGCTTATCTTAATTTTAATGGTTTACACTTAACCTTTTTTTTTCTCGCGCTTAAGACTACGAGGACAGCATATCCATCCATTCAGAAACACCAGAATCAACAAATTCTTTTCAACAGATGGAAAAGCGTCCCAAGAGACTCGCTGAAATTGAAAAGGAACTCCTGACTTTTATCACTAATGCATCCTCAGCTGTTGCCAAACTCAGGGAAAATGGAAGCGTTGAACCGGCGCAAGAAGCGAGAACATTCGCAGACTTTGTTGCATGTGCCTTGCAGAACATGGACGTGGATCTGATGAATACCACGATGGAAGCTATATCCGAAGTAATCTTCAGCGCGAAACGACAAGCTCAAACTTACAAAACCTGAAATTCTCCCACCATCGCAATTATTTCAAATACTGCGAGTGATATTTGAAAGTTTTGTTCCAGAAATGTTTTAGCAGCTGAATTAAAAAGATTGCTGTAAGGTGTATTAAGTATTGAGAAAATATGTAAACCGTCATACCGAACCTCTACTTTGAATTACATTGTATTGGATTTTTATGTTTTGAAAATAAATTATTTAAAGATGCAAAGTTTTAAAAATAAATGTTATTTGTTCCACGATTTACATATAACCTCGTAGATCAACATCGCCATTATGATTATACAAAAAAAAATAGTTTTATTTGAATATCAAATTTTTGAAACTTAGCCAAATGGAAAAAAAAAACTTGGGTGAGAAGGAATCACACATTTTTTAAAAAGAAATGGACAGCGTCTCGACAGCGTTTCAATGATGCGTGCAGCAACAGCAAATCTATAGAGAAATGGATAGGCGCAGAGTGGCACCCATAACTTACTGGCTTATATCGGGTTCGTACGTTTCAAAGGCGATAAAACATGTACAGTAATAGTTTCGGAAAAAATGGTTGATGCACGCGCTTATTTGCGAACGTTTTTTAAACGGGTTACGGGATATTTGTCCATTTTTTAATTCACAATTAACTTAACTGTTTTGTAATTCGTGGACTATACGAGTTGACAGATGCATATGTTCTGTAACACGTAGTCGGGCCCGAACGTACATGCATCAATGAACTTTGGAAATGATATAAGATTTACAGTGTATTTGTTCATGGATTTACAGTTTAAGAAAAGAAGAACATTAGAAAATTAATCGATTGTGCGACATTCGATATGTAAGATATTAACTTCATTTTTTTTTTATAATTCCTGAATTATTTATTGCATTTAATTTGGACAAGCTGTCAACAATGTTATATTAATTTCGCTAGATATACATGTATGTAAAATGGATTGTACGGGTTGTGGCAGTAACTATTTGGAAACCAATAAGAATGCCTGTAGGTGCGTTTGCATCTAGGTCACATAAAATCCCGCAGCCTTATTGGCTACCACCTAGCTACTACCACAACTGCTGGTGTGGAACATCATTCCTTAGTTCCCCTATTATGTAGAATTTCTATCACGTACGTAGTAATGCCTCGGAGGCAGGGATTAACTGGAAGGCGTGTGTCGATAGTTGCGGCTGCGAAGCATCGACTCAGCAGATTGAATGAAACTCAGGAAGAAAAAGAAGAAAGGCTTCGGCTACAGCGAGAATATACGAGGCGACGGCGTGCCGTGGAGACGGAAGAAGATAGAGCGCAGCGACTGGCCTTGGACAGCCAAAGGCGCAAGAGGAAACGACGGCAGGAATTGAGGCTTCGAAGAAGATCGGAGGAACAAAGTCCACCGCCGAGGATGGATGAAGCCATGACTGCAAGACCAAGATTGGATTCCACAGGTTGGACAATTTGTAGACATCCCATCAAATGTTGCGAACCAAAATTTCAATGTTTTCGGTAAAAATATAGGTGCGTAAGGATGTGGAGGGAAATTGACTCTCTCACTCTACGATCCCTGGATTTTTTTGAACATACTGAAATCAAGTCACGTTTTTGGTTTAAATGCAGAGTGCCGAACAATCGATAACTGTCTGTATTTAACTAATTCACAGAATGACTTACAGGTGTGCTACCTGGCAGATTTATCACCAGGCCCCCAGGAGGCATACTCGAACCGGAAATCACTTTGGTAAAATCTTATAACCCCGGTTTTATGAAATTCATGATGTCCATTCATGGTGAAGCGATCGTGCGAGATTCAAGTAAGGAATTGCGACGCTCGCTAGTTCAATTTGAGTTTTTAAGTTTTTAACGTGGATTCAAAACTAAATTGCAGGTACGATGAACGGTGAGACTGCCGATGTGGGTTCTAGTCTAAGTACCTCTACGAGTAATTCTGCGGAGGATGGCAGCTGTAGTTACCTGCCTGTACGTGCGATTGCTAGAACCTGTAGAGATTACGAGAGGACACTTAGAAGGGAAAGTGAAGAGCAGACTGATGCCGAGTGAAAGTGCCAATCTGCCCTTGCCAAAAAATATATTTATGGCATGAAGTTCAATTAAGAGGGTGCTACCACCTCGGTTTTTTGTCGAACATTTTTTTGCACCAAATGTGTTTGAAAAATAGTGACAAAAATCGAGGTGATAGATCCTCTTAATGGCTCGCATGCATGTACAGAATATGTATATAATTATAAAAATGTGGTGTTGCATCGTAACTAACTCCAATAAACTATCTTTAAATTTTACAGCCATACATTTATTTTGAAACTGTTGAATTTTATTTACAAATCTTACTCGCGCAAAGAATTAGCGAATCATTAATCGGACCTTATAAATAAGTGACACGAAACACACCATCTCATTTATGCCGATCTTCAAAAATATAAAACGTGAAACGTTTAGCATTTAAACATTTTATTTAAAAGTTTTTAATGATGTCACAATTTCAACTGGTAATTTTATGCAATAAAGCTCTTCTGAAAGTTAGTTAACGTCAATATTTAATCGAACAAGATGCTGTTTCTGCTGCTAGTTGTTAATCTGGATTCAACCAGTGGCACGACTTCGACCTTGATTAGAAGCGTATCATTTTTCAAATATTCTGGCATTTCGATTTCAGACTGCAGAGCGAACTCCCTGAAGCCGTAAGCGCTCACGATGTGCCCATCGCTTTCCATGGTTTTGCTGATGTCTTTGCGATTGCTGGACTCTGTCTGATCCAGCACCGTGAAAGTGACTTTGTGCGGAAACGTGGAAGCGATGAACTCGTCGTACTGACCTCTACGAAAGTACAGGTAAATTGACAAGTGCTCCGACTTGCCCTGGTTGTCTCCGTTCAGGTACGCTCTGATCTGCATGCGGTAGCCCTTGGGGCTTGTAGAGAAGTAATCACTGTACAGACATTCTACAAGGCCATAGACCTCCGCCAGTTTTTTCATGCCGTAGTCGTCAATTTTCCAGAATAAGACTCCATCATCATTGCGCATGGTTCTGTACAACGTGTGAATAGGCTCCAGGATGATTTTGATGATCACCGTATCGTTTTTCACATAGATGGACCCTTCTTCCAGCGCTTCCACTGGAGTGAAACATACCGGCCCGGAGAACGTGGCCATCCACTTCTCAATGCCTTCGTCCCTGAAGCCAGGCTCCCGTACGATAACCCTGTCTCTTCGGTGGGATGCTTGGCTCTGGTCCACCAGCACAAAAGTCCTCCTTTGCGAATACATCGACTTTGCCGGGCTTTCTTCGAGATTATCCATCTTCACGAAGCCCATGGCCAGCGAGAGCCAGTGGGTTAGTTGGGATTTCATGAAATGCACCTTAAGCTTCAACGACGCTCCCTGCACGGTAAACTCGTTACTCGCCATTCGCTTCGACTGGCCAGTTTTGAAGTTTTCGAACTTTTTCCTAAAGTTTGTGATCCTCCAAACGTACGTGGTGACCATGTCGTGTGACTCGACGGAGCTTTCCTCTCCCATGCTAGAGCTGGTCAGTTCCTCTTTGATCAATCTCTGCAAAAATAACCCAAGACCATTGGCATAACCATTGATCCAGAAACCAACTGCGTGCGCACAATTTTGCAAACGGATAGAAACAGAGTGTCCGGAAATGGTTGTGCCTAAAGTGAAGTTATTCAACCTTAGTGTTTATATGTGGTCTCAACACTTGCGCGCGAGTGTCATGAGCCAGTTTTAATTAAAACGACCGATGGCCAGTTGCGCGGGTCTTCCTTAAATTCATGGAATGTGAAAATGGTCTTAATCGCCATTCAAAACAAAGGGCTAATCATCAACGCCGGGGGATATGCCGACGTCACCTAGCGGGAAATTTCGAAGTTTGCCTAAGAAAGGGGACTTCCACCCCACAAGAGGGATCTTTAACGTCCTTAGATCAAACGGGATCTACACGGGAACTCATTTAAACTCTCATCTGAAAAAGCCTCCACTTTAGAGAATTTTGCACATCCTCAAATATCTCACCGACCTCGACCGGGAGCGAACCCCGCAGCCTAGGATGGAGATTAGAGAGGCAAGCGTGGAACCACTCTACCATCGGCGCAGCAGTTCATATTAAAGTAACTAAGTCCAGTGAAAGTAAACGGCCATGAATGTGTTTCTGTAGAGTTCACACGCAGCCCTACTTTGAGGAATGGCATGGTAAAATTTCACCATTTTGTTCATGGTTCAATTTTCCATCATCATCCCGTTAAGGGCAACTTAAGCGCATTGTAGCGGCATAAAAGCGAGCAAGCGTAAGCATTGGACATTTACGTTGCAAGCATCAGCTGTATCAGTAAGGTATCACTATTACCCGAATTTCTTCCTTACGATCCAAGTTGTTCACCAAGTTTCCTTAAGAAGAGAAAATGACATTTGAAAAAAAAACAAAAACAAACATTTTGCTCATCCTCATTCTTCAAAAAATGCGCTGCCCTTACCCTGCGTAAGTTGTACTAGCTTGCTGTTCTCTTCGTGCCACTCCTTCAAGGGCGTCGTTTGTCCGACTTGGATAGGATTTTGATCCACAATTTCCACCATTGTGGTATTTTCTGTTATCCAAAGTTGATTGCTGGAAACCTCTTTCTCAACTGCGACGTTCTTGCCGAATTCTTCTTGAACAATGCCGAGCCTTTCGTCGAGATACTTCAGCACTTCGTGTTTCTGAATCTGGCTTTCTTCGTCGATGCGGCTCAAGAGTACCTTCTGCATGTCGGCGAGCCGTTCGTTCACCCGCAGCGCAACTTCGGTCACTATTTCTTCTCTCTGAGGACTGGACAGTTCATCCACTACTGCCATGATTTTAGTGTGGGCTTCATTCACCAATTTGCCAAACTGCTTGTTGAAAATCTTAGTCTGCAATGCCTCAAAATGCTCGAAATGGCTCAAGTCTCTAGCCGAACTTTCATCCGAATTTCTTGCATAGTCAACGCGGTCCTCGTGGACAGCTGAATTCCCGTTCACCGCACCATCGGAATTCTGGATTCGGGCTTCTTTTCCATTAATATAACCATCACCGTCCGCGGGTGATGCGGATGTAGCGACCACTTCGAATGGTGAACGATTCTCGTATTGTGAATCTATCAGTCTTTGAAATTTATCGAAAACTCTGTTCTCTATTTCAGAAATTATAGCTTTCTTAAAGCCTGGCCCATCAACCTCTGTTATTTCAGCATTTCTCGCAGGATTTTTCTCCAAGAGCAGTAAACCTTCGCGTACCTCTTGTAGGCCCTTTGCGAGCTGTTCTCGCGCATCTTGCACTCGCTTGTCGACGTGCTGCATCAGGTCATTGTGCATGGCATTGATGTCCTCCTGAGATCGTGGGCTTGCTTCGGACGTGATGCTCATTTCGTTTTGAAACGAGGTTATCTTTTTTTCAAGGTGTTCAAACACCTGGTTCTTGAAATCTGAAAGTATTCCCTGTTTCTGAGACTCCATTTTTTTGCTGAATTTGCTGCTACTCGTCTCTTGCAGCCCCATCATTTGATTTAATGATTGTTGATTCGCCTGAAGCAACTCCTGCTTATCTTGGAGCATTTGCATGTTGAGTGAATTCAGATGAGACTTAATTTGCTGATTTAGCCGTTCTTCGAAATACTTCATCCACTTTTCTTTGTCCAATTCCACTTTCTTGTTGTACTGCTTCAAAACGTTCTCCTGATTGTCCCGAAGCTGCGTCGCGATCAACTTGTTTTCCTGTACCAGCTCCAGCTTCTGAAGCTTGATCTCTTTAGCGATCCTCTTCTGAAACTCAGTCTCATTGACTTTGGATTGTTGGACCACCCTTTCGTCCACGCTTCGAAGCATCTTGTCCTTGTCCACTTCGTTTTTCTTGCTTATCTGCTTCCTCACCGCGTCGTGCATCTCCTGCAATTGAGATACATGCTTCTGGTTGGTGGTGAACAAGTCTTGCTTGAGCACCTTGAGTTCCTCCACCAACCTCTTCTGGAGTTCGGCCGTGTGATTTTTAAATTGCGAATTGAATTTTGCCTCGATGAGCTTCTGAAAGTCTTCTTTCTCCTTTTCCGCAATCTTTTTCAACTCGATACAAGCATTATCTTGAGACTCTGAGAGTTGATGGAGGAATTGCTGGTTGGATTGCTCCAGCTGCTGCTTTTGGATTTTGAGTTCTTTGGCGAACATCTTCTGCAGTTCGGCAACTTGTTTGCCAAATTCCAAGCCTATGCTTTTCGTAACATATTCTTGTATTTCGGACATTCCCTTCTTCATCTGTTCGCTCACCAGAGTGTCGCACCTCTTCTGAATTCCTTGCGTCTGCTTATCGGTAGCATGACCCACTTGTTCCAAAACGTACCTTTCCATCTTGGCGCTCACGTCTTTGGACTTTGCTCGCAATTCGTCAAGGACTTTATTTTGGGTTTCCAGACTCAGATTTTCAACCTGCTTCGTTAATTGATTGGCAAGTTTAAGAAACCTCTCCTGTTTTTGACCATCAGTCACATCACCCATTTGATCGGCAATCTTCTCCTCGTTCTTTTTCAGGATCTCCGCTTCTTGGTCAGACTCATTCATTGTTGCCCGACTCTCATGAACTTCCTCGTTGGTATGATGGCCGATGATTTTTAACATTTCATCAGCTTTTTGTTCAACGTGGAGACGTTTGCTATTCTTGACAAGTTGCGAATGTGCACTCGTAGCCAGCACAGTCTTTTTGCTTATTTCACTGGTGGTTTTCAACATGGACTTGTCGGATTTCTTTTCAGTTTGCTGAGTGACCTGCACTGTGATGCTCTTGGGCGTCTGAGTATATGATGGTATCCTGATAGTTCCAAATCCCTTCTTATGAACTATTTCGAAGAGTTTCTTCTCAGAGTCCTTCAACTGCATTTCCATGCGATCCGTCAGCATATTTGATAGCTTCTGAATTTTCGCATCCGTGCTTGGTACGAGCTGCTCCACAATCTTTTTCCTGGATTCATGGACCTGCATTTCCACTTGCTTGTTCACCTGAACAGTCACCGCTTTAAGCACTTCCTGCTTCAGCTTTTCCAGACTGGCGGATGACTGGTTGGAAACCTTAATTTCCAAGTCCTTCATCTGCTTGCCTAACTGCTGTTTCGACTGATCGGAGAAATGCCGCAGCAACTCTTGTTTGACGACGTCGCTTTTCCTTTTCGTCTGATCCAACAGCCTTTTCTCCATGTCCTTTTTCTCGGCAATTTCTCGGTTTACCTTTTCCTCCAGCAACGCCAGTTGATTGGTCAGTTTCTCGACAATGCGGCTTTCTCTGGTGCTTTTTTCGTTGTCGTTAACTTTCTTTCGAATATCTTCTATTATCTTTCTCAGTTCAACATCGTCTTCCTTCGTCTATGGAGAGAAATGTTTGTAAGATTTGCTCAGTTCGCGTACCGGTCATACCGGCCGAGTTCTAGTGACACTGGTTCCAGAATTATCCAGCCTCACAAATCTGTCGCATAATTAATACCTGCTGCTTGAAGCTTCCTGTTGAATTCAAGCTTTTTACTGCGGTATTTGTAACTTGTTTTATTGGATCTACGGAAGGATGACACTCTTCTTGATGTTCCTAAAACAGAACGTGATTCAGTTTCTTGTCTAGAAAAAGATGGTTAACTAAGTATCCAGACGTTGACAATTACCAAAATATTTTTCAGTGGGATTACTACTTCACATCCATCTTTCTTCAATGGACAGTATACTTTTAAATCCAGAAATTGTGAATCCTCCCTGCACTGCAAATAGAAATTTGAACGTGAAATGAAATGTTTTAAATAATTTTCATATCTGTCAATTACAAAATATATATAGGCCTAATGAAAATTGTATCAATATTTTTGAAGAGTCTTTGACTTTATTTTAAGAAAATAATTTTTCATAATTATTCACTCGTTTTAAAAAGGAGTACTTTTCGAAAAATTGACCGGAATGTTTTGATGATTTCCGCTAAGCTAAAGGTATCACAAAAAATGTTTTTAATCAGCGGTTTTTTTTTAGTAATTGCATTCTCCAATCCTTTCAAAAGATAACAAACATTAGATAAATTCGTCCAATATATTGCTCATATATAAATTTGTGAAGGTTATTCGTTGGAAGTTCGGTTATTTGTACCTGCTGATACCTTTAAGTATGAACATCGATAAAAATAATCAAAATATAAACAATAAAATTAAGATAACTTGAATAAGCAGGCTAGTCATCATTTTGTCAGGTTTTTGCATAGCAGGAAAGTTTATAAACGACGAATGTACATTACGAGTATTATGTATAGCTGATCTTTGACACTCGATATGATAAACCATCCGTTAACAAGGCAACGAGGCCAATTATCAGCAGATTGTAACGAAAATATATTGATCATGACAAATTACGATGAATTTAGGCAGGACTCGAGGCCAATTGTCAGTTTAGCAGTTTTTTTAGTCAAGGGTACAAAACGTTAAATTACAAAATTATCGAAAATGACGCAATGACAAAAACTTGACTAGCTATATTTACTTTTGATATCTATTATATAAAAATCAAAGGTAAAATAGTTTTATTTAATATTGGAAACAATATATATGTACATGTAATGTACATATATTTTATTTTATTTTTAACAAAATGTATTTCTCCTTTGACATCATTTTTACAATATTTAACAACATTTATTTCCCCTTTGATTTTTATCTTTTTAAAAATACCTTTGGATTTCTAAAGTAATTTTTTTTAAAGAAATAATCTCTCGTATTTGCTTCGTAGTTTTGATTTTTGACCAGAGATGGCGGAGTGTGCGTCTGTAAGGCTTTCCTATGCATCGGCACGCAACGACATCTCTTGAAAGAACAGCGCACTAATTATTTTTGAATAAGGAATACGTATTTGGTGTTATTAAAAAAAATCCAATTATCTCGCTCGATATATTAATTTATAAAGAGTTTTAGAAAATTGGCGGATGGTGAAAATTCTGATATTGTGAATAACGAGTTACTTACAACATTTTCGATAGTCTGTTCGCAATGCCGGCAAGTCTGACGTCCCAAATTTTCGAAGCAATTGCTACAAACTAAGGGCTTATGCTCACATCCCCCCACGTAATAAAATACGATTTCTTCTTCGCAGTGAGCGCAACGCGATCGATTCGAGTCTAGTTGACGTGGTTCAACAAACTCGACATTATCCATTAGAGCCCGCAAGCCCAACTTTAGATTCAAATCTGAAAGAATTAAAAAGCGGTCATTTTTTACTTATTTTATTGCCAAGTTTGAACTCATCTCGATTTATTGTTACAGAATATTTACCTGAAACTTTCGGATCGTCCATAGTTGTACGCAACCATTAACCATGACGATTAATGGACCAAAAACTATGTACACATCGCCTTAATCTCAAAACATAGAAGATAATTCTCTGATAAAAAACCTTTTCATTTTATCGCTTCTAATCTATATCGTATCTCTTCCTCGTATCGTAATAACACATATTTATTTCCACCACAAAATAATTTTTTACCGCATAAATTCATCGATTACAAGTGTAGTACAAGAATTAAAATACGGCGAAACGACACGTGTGGGGTAGTTTAATTACGAAATATGTCGAAATATGAAACAAAATTACGTAATTAACGAAGATTGGAGAAAATAAGCATTGTTGGAGCTGTTAAAAATATCTCACATTTTGCCACTAAGTAGATTTGTCTTAAGTCTACTTAGTGGTAAAATGTTTGATATATGCTGTACAAATAAAGAGATGTTTTTCAGGTTCAACAATAGCGTTTAAATTTCCCGCTTCACGTCAATGCTCGTCTTTAAACTAGTGGCGCCATCCCTCGACTCGAAAAGATAACAATTCCGATTCGTGGATAAACGCAGAGAGGCACCCGGACGCGCATTGGTTAAAATGGTTTCCTTCATCTAACTAGGCGTAAGAATATGCAATCTTAATCTAGAAAATGTCTTAAGTGCTCTACTGTCGATGAAAAACAATGACAGGTGCGTACATTCTTAAATATTTCTTTCAAATATTAAAGGGCTTTTCATGCGTTATGTCGAAGTTTACCGGTTTATGAATTCACGGTCATTTTCGACATTGTGAAGAAGCGTTTTTTGCTCAATATTGAACTCATTCATTTGCTCGATTGCACGCGTAGATGGAGAGTTGCACCAAACTTCGATCTGGTGTAAAATAAACTCGGCGAAACCCCAGTAAACTAGCTATGATGTAACCACAACAACCAATCAACGAGGTTAATCAAAGAAGACAAGAAGGTAGCCTATACTTGTACATATAATGTTATATCACTCATACAGTAGGGTACACTCAGACAGAAGATTTACGAATGGTACTTTTGGCAGAAGTGAGGTCATGCGTCAAAAATCCAAAAATCGACATCCTCGATCATTGATTTAAAAAATTCACGCGAGCTTATCGCCGTTAATTGTTTAAACCATGTAATGCATTTCAAATTTGTGCACGTGACGTACTTCACCGCTGTCAAACGTGCCATTCGTAAAGCTTCTGTCTGAGTACCGCTAATATTAACGTTTTTTTGTTTTTTTAAATTGTCACTCGTAACATTACTACCATATAAGACGATTAAGTATTGCTCGTTGCCCCGCGAGTATTGCGAATAGGCGCTTTTTTTATACAGCTTGCGTATTAACTTCGTCATCGTAGACATGTCTCAGGAGGAATTGGCAAAAGCACGAAAGGAACGTGAAGTGGAACGCATCCGGGAATATTACCGTAAACGTCGGCTCAACGAAAAGGACATCGAAAGAGAAGAACGGCTGCAAGGTCGCCGGGAATACGAAAGACGCTGGCTGGCCAAAGAAACTGATTCCCATAGAGCGCATCGACTGGCACGATGCAGGCAATATCAGCAAAGGAAAAGGCAGCTCGAAAGACAAAGAAGAGAGGAAGCGATTCGTATACAAAAAGAACAAGCGGAACTGCTGGCTGCGAGCATCGCCCAAAATGCTGTACAGCAAACACCGAGTGGATCCGAAGGTTTCGGATTCTCATCTTATTCACGTAACATACTCGACTGAGGTTTAAATAGACTTTATGCAGATTCTGTAATTATGCCAGTAACTCTTTATTTTTAATTCGTTCAATTGCCAAGAATTACCTCGTGGTTCATTCGTTTATTGACGATTTGATGAAAACGGCACGCGCCATCAGCGCTTACTCTGCATAAAGTCCTTTTTTCCCCAGAGATGACACAGCCTGGAATTGCATATCTTAATTTGAAGAAAAAGTAAAAATATGGCTAAGTCTTTTAAAATCTTTGCAGATACCAGCGCGTGCATACTCGAACCCGAAATCACTTTGGAAAATGCGTACAACCCTGGCTTCGAGAAGTTCATTAGGTCTTTGCACGACGGAACCATTGCCCCTCATTTAGGTACGGACTCCGAGCATACGTCAATGTTATGTTTTCAACGAAAGCTTGAAAACGTATGTGCCAGAATCTAGAATTTTTTTCAGGTCTACCTACGGGTGAAGATGCGAGTAATGGCGAGGCCGTGGACATGGGACCGAATGGACAATTTCATATTCCCGCAATTCCAGGGGTGATGAACTTAAACAGAAAATTAACACCGGAGCAAAGAAAAGCTCATCAACACTACGCATTAAGTATGCAAACCTATTTCCACGACAAATTCCTACGTTAGGAAACGAAAACTTGGCTCATTTACGCTCGAACAAAAATTCAGAATGATAATTTAAGATAATTTCACTTATTAAACAAACACGACGCAGCGTAATTGGTTATAAAAACATTCCGCGTTACTTTTGCTAGATTTGATAAATCACGCTATTATCATCGCGCAAATCATCATAAAGAAGAACCAAAGGCTGGCGGAACTTGATGAGGAAGATGAAGAACAAGAAGAAATGGCCATGTTTATGCACATCTTGATGGATGCCAGCACAGCACTCACGTAAATATCACGCACCATTCCAATTGCAAGTGTATATCCTCCAAAGTTACGATTCCAAAATTGTGTGAACAATGAAAGAAGAAATAGTGATTTATAATTAACTTTTAGCTTGATTTTTGTAATATTTTTGCAAAACAATCCTCGTCCATATACGCGATTTTATTTTCAGTGATGGTAAATGTTATAGTGAATTTAACATTCGTTGTGTTAACAGGGAAAGAGAGGTTTGGAGGCTTCCAACTTCGTCGGATTGGTGGGATAATGTCTTGCCAACCTTGCCAGAGGAAACATTCATGAGGCATTTCCGACTTGACCGTAGCACGTTTGCTTGGCTCGTGAATGAAATAAAGGATGACTTGTTAACGCAGGTATGACGTAAAATTTCAAATTTCCCGTACCAACCAAATTTATCAAAACTGTAAGAAATAACTTCAACGCTTGTCAGTTGACTGTTCTATTCCAAATTTTGCACGACCAACATTTAATTTTTGGTATGTTGACCTTTTATTATTTGTGGTTGTTGTAACAAAAAAATAAAAACCTGAAAATGTTATACCGCAGGACACAAACTTCAGAGTTGCAACCACGGTGGAGCGGAAGGTTGCGGTGGGATTGAAGTATCTGGCAACGACTTGCGACATGCTTTCGGTGGCCACTCTACTAGGAGTTGGCAGGAGTTCCGTTCACCGCTACTTCACGCAGTTCATCGACGCCGTGTTCAAGAAAATCGTTCCAAAAACTATCCAGTTTCCAACATCCGCCGAACAAATCCAGCAGATGGCGGAAAACTTCGAGGCTGCGTGGGGTTTTCCGATGGTGATCGGAGCGATACATGCCACGCACATTCCTTTCAATCCACCCACGACCTTAACGGCAAATCTGCACAACAACAAAGACTGGAATTCGCTGATGGCGTTGGCCATTTGTGACCCGCAAGGAAAAGCAACTTGGGTTTCGAGCGGGTTTCCAGGAGTGATGTCGGATTCTGGAGCTTTTAAGCAAACTGAAATGTACGAAATCTTAAACAGCCAACAGGAACCTCAGTGCGCGCGCCTCATTAACGGTGTCAGAGTTCCTTTCATCATTTTGGGGGATGCTGGTTTCCCGCTGAAACCCTGGCTCGTGAAACCCTTCGTCGCGCATCACGGATTGTCGCAAAGTCAGCAAATCTTCAACTACAGACTTATGGGTGCAAGAAGGACCGTCGAGAATATGTTCATAAGAGTGAAGTTGAGATGGAGGCGACTCTTACTCGGGTTAGACGTACAGTACCAAAGAGCGCACAAGGTCATCAGCGCCGCGTTCGCTCTGCATAACCTTTGCGAAACGAACAAACTCGTTTGCAGTCCTTCACCTGAAGAAGCCAAGGAAAACATGGAATTAAACGAGCGTTTTCCTCAGCCTACTTCCATAAGCAGCAAAGAGGATTTGAACGGCGCTTTCCTCCGGGAAAAGCTCATGGAGCATTTTGCGGCGCAACCAGAACCGTGGTCCGGAAAAACGAGTTAACTGATCGGGACGAAGTACTTATAAGGCTGAATATCTTTTTATTATCCTGACTTTGATAATTTAAACAAACACCTGCTGATGACTGTTAACGCGATCAGTGATGATTATCCACAAAATGAGTGATGAAAAGTCATCCGCGTTTTCTGGATAGAGAAATATCAACTCCCGAAAAAGAAATCTGGATAAATGCTTTTGATTGAATTCCACCGTCATTCACAAATTTTCCAGTTTGTGTATTTGACGATATCAAAGGTCATGATGATAGGACAACTGAGAGAAAGGCTCAGGCTCATTGATACTCATTCATAGGGTGAAGAAATGCCATTGCAAAAAAGTTCTCTTAGTTTGGAAAAAGAAAAAGCTAAAAATAAGAGGCAAGACCAATTTTCCATTTTCAAGAAATCAAAAATGCTGACTAACTGGTCTCATTGCAGCAAGCATTCATAGCACGGTGGAGCAACGAGAAGAAATTCCGAGTTCCCGAAATCCTAACTTGACAGTCACGTAAACATAAATACCGGTATAGTCAGTTTTATTGTAGCGATTACAAAATAAATTATAATGAATGTTGAAAGTGTCATTTTTCTTCGCAAATGCTACAAAGTTGTCAGCATGCGTATCTCATTCGATGAACAATGCAGTGATGAAGCCAGCATCATCTAACGCTCTTCTCCCAAAGCCATGGACCCAAAGTTGCCGTGCCGTACCATTTCAGTCTTGGCACGCGGAATTTGTCGAAGCGGCCATCATCTCGGCGGAAGTAGCGATGCGGCCTAGAATTTGTAAGAGCTGAAGATTGGTTTCTCTGATTTCGTCTCGCTGTTTGTTGCGTTTCTTCGCTTCCTCCTTCATGAATTTCAGCGAGTCTCCGCAAATCTTAACCAATTCCTCGGAAACTTTCATTTTCTTGCCTGTAACGAGCATGCCCCATTTAGGTTAAAGATGCACAATCCACTACGACAAATCCAACTTTTTTTTTGAGAGCCGTTTCCATTTAGCTCAACTTGTTTTCGTGCGAGAAAATTAATGCAAAACCTTCTTAAGATACATTCGTTCGATAAGAAAACTAAGGCAGAGTTTCCATCATCCCTTGCTCATAAAAAAAGACTCCGTGCTTACTTTCGCAGTTCCCTCGAATACTTTCTTCCCATTAATTTTCTCGCGACATAATTTTATGCAATTCTGGATAGAAAACAACTGCTCACATGGCGGCGGCCTGGGTCGAGTGGTGGATGAAGATGAAGGTAACTGCTCGGAATCCGAGTCGTTGATGACGAATTCCTCTTCCATCGCCGAGCCTTCGCCGCTGGTTCTCTCTCTGGCGGCTGAATTTTCGCACTTCAAATCGAGGCTCGATGTTGTGCTCTTAAAAGTAAAAACCCAATAGCCGCGGCATCAAGAGTGGGGAGAATCATTTTCGGAACCAGCCAGGAAAAAATGATAATACCTACATTCTCGTCGGCCAATTCCACTTCAGAAAGCAGCCCTATTTCGCTGATCTGAGCAGATTCCACGTCGAGAGAAGAACGCTTGTTTAGGATTTTGTGTAACGCGGCGTAATATGGCCAAGTGGTAGGTTTGCCATTTTTTACGCCCGGCCTTTCGTTATTGTACTGATTTCGCAAATTTGCGATCTTAAAGGACACGAGAATTAGGAATAACATCATTTGAGCGTGCTACGAGGTGGTGCATAAATGACGGATGCAGCTTTAAAATACGTTTAAACGTATCTTTCATCGAGAAACTTGCTTTGCCGTACATGGATAACTCAAATCCTGTCAAAGGAATTTTTAAACTAACTTGTCGAGATGGCCACATTTGTTATCATTTGTGCCAACTGAAGGTGCGCTGAATAAATTAACATTTGACCATGTGCAATTTGTTTACACCGTAGTTCGTATTATCGGAAGTCGGACAAAACATGACTTCAGCAATAACGATTAAAGCTTTATCGAAGTTTGGATGAAGTCCTACCCCACATACAGTATATGAATGGGATATGGTGCTGCAACATTTATGGGGAAATTCCCACCTTAATTTTTTCATAAAGTACCCTAGGACGGGAACTAGAAATAAGTTCGCAATATCAGAAATTCGTATTAGGCGCGTTCTTCTTCCGGGTTCCCCAGAAATGTCATATTCAACTTCCATGACTTCTCTGGGTTTTGAAACAAATTTCCCTGACCGAGACAATGTTAAGAAAATGCATAGGAAAATTGTTACAATTTTGAAAAATTAGCATGAGAAAATTTTGAAAAATTTTATTCAGAAATTGTGAAACGTTTTGAAAATTTGTACTCGGAAATTTTGGAAGTTATACAAATCTGTCCTCGAAAAATTCGCAATCTTGCAAATCTGTACTCGAAATGTGGTCCGGAAAATGGAAACCGGAAAATGTGGTCTCGGAAAACGTCGAAAATTTTGCCAATTTGAAAACGTTGACATTTTTGAAAATGTGATTTCGGAAAAAGTTGAAAATTTGTACTGGATTTTTTTTTTAATGTTTGCAAATGGGCCCTGTGCTAACCACGTAGAAGCATTGATTTTGGATTGATGACAATACGTTAAATTTCTCTGACTTTCCAAGGTCTGACCGTCTGAGGGTACCCAATAGCCAGTTGTTTCTAACGAGGTGCCAGTGCATGGTGTATTTTCTCTGTGGTTCTTTTCTAATGGCCCCTGTCGGCGTGGTGGACGTCGTTTATGCACCGCCCCCTTGCGTAGTTGTTGTACTAGCACGGCCATCTTACTTTTTTGGTGACTTGTCCCGCGTCTCTTTGGTATCCTCTTTCGTTGAGTTTGGCCGACATGCACTCGTAAACTGGCTTCTTCTTGCTCATGACATCCAGGCTCTGGAAGCACTCGCCGTAGATGGCGATCAGGCAATGCGTTTCCTCCTCCGTCCAGTTCTTCGATTTGATCGTACCCACGTTTCCACCTATAGGAAACATCTTCGAAAAGCTAGCTTACTTAAGCCTTTTGACTCCGCGAGAAACCGCTTTCCCACGCAGCTGCTTCTCTCGTCCGAAGGCTCGCTGAACGATCGGCGGATAACCGCCCGAAATAAACTAAATTTCTCCTCCGATTCGCTTCCGATTCCGAATCTCCGAGGAGGCGCGAGACGGCTGTTTTGCTCAAGCAAGGTCGTCTACACTGCTCGGCTTGCCCACATCAACAATGGCGCGCGTTCCTCCTGGCCCGGCGGCGCCCAAGGGCCCGTGAAATCGGTTCGGGGGGCAAACCATACACGACGCTCCATTTTTTATTATCTGCTCGATTTACCCAAAAGGTTTATTTATTTGGGTTTTTTTTGGATTACTTCGTCCTGAATCTATTCTGGTATTGGGAA
>JAQGAO010002858.1:0-18464 GCA_034697705.1 Ommatoiulus sabulosus
ATTGCAGACTCATACCACTAGGCGATACTGGTTTTTAAGTTAATGAAATAAGTGTCAGCGTGCTCTTACCCTATGTCTGTTGTCAGTACACGTACGAAATTATCGTTATCTGCCAGTGTGGTTGTCTTAGCACATGGTTATGTTCCACAATTTTAGCAGGTCTAAAGTAGCATTTTTTGCAGTTTACAAAGCTATGGTGTCATGCAGATTCAGCCTGCACATTGTATGGTCACTCGCGGAGAATAAAAATCCATCTCGCTTTTGTTTATTTTTTTGTTTGTTTTGAAAAATATGAAACCAACGTTATTACACTAATTATTCATCGCCCTAGAACTTTCTAATTTACACTAGGATCCTATCTGCAGCGATTTCTGAGATATCTGCAAAAAACTCAAAATTTGGAAATCATTACCTTGAAAACGACATTCAAGTTCACAGGGAATATTGTTTTTGGATAGCCCGTGGTCGACTTTAAGGGATATCTGAAAGAATTGTCACCGTACCTCTTACCATATTAAAGATATATTTTTTTTTTGTTGGATGCTGTGTATGTTCCGAGCGTTGTTTGTAACGCGTTTTGTACGTGATGACGCAAAACGCGTACAAAACGAAAAAAAAAGACAATCTTCTTCCGCTACGGGGCTCTGTATGTTTTGTGGTTCGTTGATTAGGCCTACTTCGTCGCTTTCACTCGGTCGCTTCGTTCTATCGGTAAGTACAGCCCGGGCATAGCCAGGCCGTTCGTTCAGCTAGTAATATATACATGGACATGTGCATTTACGGCAACTTAACTGTGGTGTGGGTAGCACACTTTTTGATTGCTCAACGAATTACACGCTTGATGCATTGGACATGTATTGTACAATTAAGGTACATACTGTAAATGCCAGTTGCAGCCGTTTGAAAACAAAACTTCTCAGTGCGCACGAACTATTGTACAGCATTGCGGCAAATATACATGTACTGGACTCTACTGCATATCTTCCATCTTCGATGGTTCAACGTTATTGCACCGTAAATTTCATTTGTGAAATTCCTTTATTTTATTCTATTGAATTGAGAAGCGAAGTTTGGCGGAATTCGGACTTGGACATTTCCCGCCTCGATGATCATTCGCATACCATTGTAGGGTACACTTTATGTAGATTTGAGCTTTCGGAATGCACGACAAATCTTGAACATAATCCAATAAGGAACTGCCGTTGGCTTCCCATTGATTTTGATACTACAGTCTCACGCCACAAGGCCCCATACACGTGGACTTAACGTAAATCAGTAAAGGGATGAAATCTTGAGGTTCACTATGAATTTTCAGCAACTGTTAGATATGCGCTATACCCCCAGATAATCTTGTAATGGCATATCATAGACGCGCTTGTTGGCCGGGATAAATCTTGGCATGAAGGGGCTTTTAGACTGAATCTCAACTAGTTGGAACATTTCCAGATGTTTTTGTACATAGTATACTTGACTTTAAAAAGCTTTGTTAACGTGGTTTAGTGTGCTTATCTTTTTAGATAGTAAATCCTATCTTACTGGACAGTCTTTATCGAGCTCTTCAATTACGAAGCCGGAATTTATCAATATTAGTTGTCAGCTCATAAGTCCACATGGACATTGCAGGAATGGCAAGATTACGATTCTGCCCATCAATTGAACAGAGATTGTGACGTGACTCGGGTCCGCCACTAATGGACATATTATCAGAATTCCTCTGCATGGTCATTGAGGATTTCTTTTTAAGAATTTCTATTTTCCAATGACTGTAGATAGGCTTCGGGTGGTTGTCGTTACCAAGGCATTGCTTCAGCAGCAGCACTCTTTTGGCAATACAGTGCCATGCACGATTGATGTTAAAGATAAAAAAAAATATCCTGAATTTTGTCCCGAAAAACCGTTGAAGATGCAAATAGATTTGCATTCACGTTGGAGTTTAAATTGTACAACTTTATCCACGTGGATAACGACCCGAGAATATTGGTATGCTTGTCAGGATCTCAACTTTACCTTATTTTCTCGTCAGTTACGGGAGTGCTTAAGCACGCTCGAGTTCATTAAAGCATTTTAATTATTCAAAGGGTGTCTTCAATTAAAGGATAACAAGCGTTAAGTAGAACCTCTTTCTGCAGCATTTGTAAGCCTTATTCGGTTCATTTTAGAAGAGAATATTGCTCATGCGAGCGTGTAAGCTTGCTTAATTACCAAAGTCCATTGCTGACAAAACCTGTTTGAAGACATCAATGTGCGGCACATTTAAAATCGTTGACTTCAAAGATGCAATGAATCGGTCTAACTGATAGGACTTAAATTGTACGCATAAATGTTTCATGCAACTTGAATGTGGGTTTATACACGTATCGATTTTGATAATCAATACCAGTTTGTTGATATGCCTAGTTGTCATTCACTGTTTGATAATTTAAAAGCAATATCAGGTAGTCACAAAAGTTTGGAATTCAATGAAATGTTGAGGACATCGTTTACTTCTTTACAAATGCATGTGTAAAGTTTTATTGTTTTACCAAATATTGTCAACTTATGAGGTTCACAAATATACACGTATGGTATATGAAAGATGTAACATTCCTCAGACACTTATAAAGAATCCATCATGCAGCCCATGTTTTTTTCCAATAATAAAAGTGCGAGATTGCAATATGTCCCACGAACAAGTCGTTATTTTTCAATAACGTGTTGATCGAATATAAAAATTGGAGGTGAAAACGTTGTGAAAAGATTTGTGGCATCCATAAATACATGCAAGCATGCTGTTTAAGGTCAGTTTCAGGAAGGAAAAGAGGGGAAACAGCAAAGTTAAAAGTTTGCTATTTTTGGGAATTTATTTTATACACACGTGCTACGAGTTTGAATTTATCTGCAGATGTTTATATCTGCACGTCCTTATAGAAGAAATTCACTTTCAATTTCTATTCAAGTGTTTGTTGCGTTAAGGGTCCAGGTCTTTCCATAAAACAGATGTATCCCTTTTTACGAGCTCACCAGTGCGCTCGTATACATGTATATTTGGCGCCTCGGGATTGACCATAATTGCTAGGCATGTACAGTATGAAGTTGGTGAATCCTTCTTGCATGGTATTGTTACATCTCATCCAAGTATCTATTTCATTTTAAAAAGCAAGGTACACAGCTGCATAAGGGGCCATCCATAAAGGACGTCCGACAAAGGGGGGGGAGGGGGATATGTGAAAATGGGACACAGGCGGACAGGGGGAGTGGAGTGTTCAAGGTAAGCGGACGTCCGGATGTCAACTTGTGCTTAAACTAACATCAGTTTTAGTTGATTGCATTTATTTTAGTTTCTTGCTAATCAATTTATAGGCAAATTTGATTTTTTCGATCAGCTTTCATAGCCTGCATCAGCTATTAAATACATTTCTGCCCCTGTATATGCAGGAAGAGTTCATTTTGGCCTTTAAAACTGGGTAGTTTGGTATTCTGTTAGGGGAAATTCCTTGTTTTATTGAAAGCTGTGAATGTGTATACAGTTACATGTAGTTCATTAGTACAGCTACTTCATTGTCTCAGTAATATTTTGGATAAATGTATACATTCTGGATATGTATTTTGCATCAAAAGTAGCAGTAACTAAACATATGCACGTGCACAAATCCCTGAAAGCATCAATAACTCAACATGCATATGCTCTTGATCACAAGGAAATCGTTAAAGTGACAACTGCAGGTATTAAGACAACCAAACCTCAGACGAAAGCAACCATGTTAACAATTAAAAGTATGGATGATTTGTTAAAATCAGATTTGGAAACTTTGTAGGTAATTCACCTAATTTAATTTTGTTTTGTCTGTTTTACTAACAGTTATAATATTCTGTAGGTCTGAGGTTCACCTTACTCAATTTTATTTCTTCTGTTTAAATAGTTATAATATTCTGTAGGTCTGTGGTTCACTAATGGTAATATTATCGATGTAAAAATTGATAAAGAACTTATTAAAAATTGCTTATGTAATCAACGAGCTGTTTTCAAAATCGGACAAAACATGATTTGGGGGGGGGGGAAGTCTAAAAACCCGGAAAAAATACAGGATGTCCTTTATGGATGATCCTTAACTGGACAAAGAATCAAAGATGTGGAAATTCTTTGTCATGATTAAATGTTCCTCCAAAGATATACTTTGGCGAGCAATGGGAGAAACAAATTGGTCATTTAAATTTAGTACTGCAGGAGTATCAGTTTTAAGAAGATGTATCGCCTTTTGATGTACATGTACATACGTGTAGTCATTAAAGTTATACAAACAAGGCATTAGGTTTACTTCAGTAAACCGAAATTACGACTGTTGAAGTCACAAGCAAATTCCAGAAAACGTTAGTCGACTTTTGAGGCATTTATGTGTTTGTTTATAGGATGTCAAGCAAGATAAATGCGATGTTGTATATTCATAGACGCTTTCCTCAGTTTCACGCCTTTGGTGACAGAACCAATTTGTTCCACGATAAAAATATTTCATGCGCAGCACGTAATTCCTCAGGGTAGATAGATTGATTTTTCTGAGTTTATCATCAGATTTCAACGCCAAGAGCAGCAGACATGGAACTTCAACTTGAATTTTGGGTGTATTATATTCAACATTTCATATCAATGTAGAATAGATTGCGATTTTTCACGATTGAAACTATAGCAATGTTGAAAAAAGTTGCATTTTAATCCGATTAATGTATAATTTCTTGGTGGTTAATTTCTTTGTTGTTTGAGGGTATTAAGCAGGATTTCTTTGATTGTTTCATTGCTATGTCATTATCGACTGCCGAGCGAAATTCTTAGTCTGTTCCTACTTTCTGACGAATATAATCACCTTCAGACTATTTGTATTTTAAAACTGAAAGTATAAATCGTAATATGCAGCTATTTTCAATTGACGATATCGTGAGTGGCCCATTAAATTGGTCATTGAGTATCTTCAAAAGAAAGATTATGAATTGGCATTATGCGTAAATGTACATTTCTGTGATCCTATACCATGTCAAGCAGTCAAAGCCGATTAACTTGAAATGCCGGTGATAATGATTAGACAATCTACAACTTAAAGGGGATATGTTATTAATTTCTAAATTGTTGACTTCCCTTTTGGAATGTCTTTTCGATTTTTCGTTGCATTGATTTTTCCCAGAACTTCCAATTCCTGGAATAAGCCCTTTTCCTACACTGTAAATCCGATAAGGTTTATTGCCCGAAGTACTACTTGTAAGCGCAGTTGCGAAGATAGCTTTCTTTCTCTTAACTTCCAAACGATTATAGCTTTTGATGCTCTTTAAATGATATTGATGTTCGCAGAATTCATCCTTTGGTGTTAATTCTTGATGATATGGCACGGTCGCGCATGGCGAATCCATGCCGCATCTCTTGTCGTAAACGTAGCCCACATTAGCTTATGAAAATGGTGTTTTTGAACTTTCTGCGCCGAAATCTTATTTCGTTAATGGGGGTAATCATAAAAAATAGCATGTTTCCAGTCGACATAACAAATTGCAGATAATCGATTGGTTTTTTTTTTTGCAAGCAAGCATGCAGTTTAATATTATTATGGAACTTATATGTTTAAAAATTTGGAAATGAATTTGGCACAACTTAACTTATTGATAAACCGAGTGTGGTCCATTATAAGATTGAGTTTAAAAAGCTATTTTATTAAAACCAAAACTATTCTGGTGGATATGGATTTCATGTCATTGATCGTACTTGTCGAAAAAAATGATAGCAATTTTTGTTGGCTTTGTAGTCTATCGTTTTTAATAAGTAGTGATTAATATTTTAATGTTGAATATTCCTTATAGGAAATGCAGATACGAGAATCATTGATTGCTTTTTCATTTTGCCATTGACATGGGACTTATATACATTGAATAATCATTTGCATTTTTTACTTTAATATCAGACTGTATGTACGAAGAATTCTGGAAGATTAATATTGGCGATAGATAATCGATCGTATTTTTTTTCTATATTCATAGTCATATTTTAAGCCATAAAACCATACATAAAACGCCACATGTTTTTTTCTTGAATACCTCTTCACGCTTCCAACACAGGTTCCGTTGAATTCAGCATAATATTGATTTTACCCCTCTTTGATGGTGTTTTTAATGAGCTTCGTTGAAGATGGGGTGCAGCCGCGCATAGAAACAACCTTTGTTAAGTTCTGTGCAGTGTTGTTCTTTATTCTCTGTGGTCGTTAATGGGTAATGGGCAAATGAACGAAACACGCCGAGAAAACTTGACTGAAACAAAATAAAGCAACCTCGAAAATGCACGTCTATTATTAGTGTTATAAATGCGATCTATGATTCTATATCGTTACCTGTCGTTGTTCAAATTTGATTGATCCATATACTTTGATGTCTAAAACCAAATTCAGCTTTTGGTAAACTATATACAAAGATTTTCTTCAAGTTTATTACGTTTAAATGAGGATGTAATAACGACTTCTTTTAGGGCTGTAGAACTGCATAATATGTCTGCTGCATGTAAGCATATTAAATTATACAATTTTATAGGAATGGACAACGATGGAGATAACATTTAATTTTGCCATTTGATGGGCAACGATGGGCCAATAAGGGACATAGGACATAAGTAATTGTTCGTATATAGTGTCTGGCATGCAGAGATAGGCGTATAGCTCATTGTTACATAAAGTATGTGATCCAAATTCAGTAGTTGGTCAATGCGATATATTGTTGCTGAAATTCTCAAATGACATCTATCAATTTTAATTCCCACATACCATTAGGACTGAGTGCTTTGGCGTGTTTTTATATTAATCGAGTAATTGCCAATACCCATAGTCCATCCCTTTTTTTCCCTTCTATTTAAAATGGGTATCCCCAGAGAAATTCGTATGTGCAATTCTTGGACGAGGGTATCTTTTATCACCAAGGTGCACGTGCAGCCATCTGTCATCTTCAATGTCAACGAAATAATGTGGCTCTTATTCTGTTTGGAGTCTATTTTTCTTTCGGTATCGAATACTAAACAGCGATGTTCCCAGTAGACAGTCGTGTCTATAATGATCTCTAAAGTACAAAGACTGCGCAATTTTTTTGCACCATGTACTTTATTATGGAACCCAACTCTGTGATTTGGCCACTAGCTATAGGTGGATGCATATTGCGTTACTTTTCCATTCCAAATAGCATCGCTATCGTAAGTAAACTTAGCGTTTTTTGGCTTAGTTGGGGGTTTCGGCGTTCGCAAGGACAACACTATCTTGGGAATTATACAATGCATAGCCAGTTTTACATTAGAAACTTCTGATTCAGTTATCTTTTTTGGCCAATTTTTCAATGCGGTCGCGGATGTGCCACTTAGACAACCGCTTCCTTGACATCAGTTTTTTTTTTACTTTTTCTTGTATTCTCTTCATTATTTCAATTGTAGCGTAGAGCTCGTAGTGTAATGTACTACCAAACAACTTCAGCGCCTGATGGAGCATGATGGAGGTTGTTTCTGACCAAAAATATCGCGTTTCAGAAAAAAACATTTGTTCCACTCTATTCACGTAACTCGGGCATCTCGTTAGCAACCTTTTATGCTCGCATGTCTATTTTGTGGAGAAAATGTAATATTATATAGTCGGATCTTTCCAAAACTGAATTGTTTTTTTTTTGTCTAGGGATATTTATAAGTGAACTCGTATTACAAAAGTAGGTCATATGCAGCTGTAGCATCGCAACCATAGAATGAGAAGGCTATGGGAAGTCACGTGAAATGAAAAAAGGAAATTGAATAGAGCAAAAGTTAGACCTATACAGTATAAGGAACGGTACATTGATAGATAATACGGGGAAAGCGGTGTTTGAGCAGAAAATAACAGTGAAGGTAAATGTCTGCGGAAAGTCATTACCGTATCTTATGCCTTCCTTGGTTGTCCATTTAGTGCCAGTTTATATCAGATGTGTTGTCTACTGCTATACGCAGTGAGAAGCAAATTACTTCAACCGTCGAGCCACTGACAGAGACAATGGAAAATCTCCAGGAACTTCTTCCGAGTATATCCAGTTGATTAAAAAAATGAAATAAAGGTATTTGTCGTTGTAGAAAATAAAATGAATTAAGTCAAATCACGTAGGATGGTAATCCTCTATGTCTTACCCTATTACTGTTAAATAACATTATTTCCTCAGATGACTTAATACTCTTGTCATATAGATTGTCAAATGTCCGAGTGGGTTAGATCCCTATGACAGTATGTTTAGTCTTTAGTTCTTCTTGTCGATATCTTAAGTGATATATGAGTTATGTTTTTTTTTTTGTTTTTTTTTTGTTTTTTTTGGTGAGATCGATATCGAGTGCTTTTCATTTAAGCTTAGTAATTTCAGTCGATATGAAGTAATATTTCATGTGCTAATTCGTGCTATGTCACACTTGAAATGGACCTCAATAATCGTTATTCCACAAGCTCTCTATATGTGAGTTCCGCCTTTCTGGCTGTCTGGCGTGTACTTGAGATTATTTTCTTACTAATTGATCGGCTTTAAATAGGGGTTTTATGTAAACTATTTCATGAACAATCACCTGAAAATGGTCCTGTTTAGGTAATTTTAATCTATGCGACGCACATGTACGCGTACACCATACTTCATATTATCTCCTCTTTAAAAATTGATTTTTGAATAACTTGCGCAAATGTTGACTTTAATACAGTTTCAGCATATGCTGTTTGAACAATTAATAAGTATGTGTTAATTTGCTGTCTTTATTTTGGGATATAATTTGTCAGCTTTGTTTCTTAATTGGTACGAAAATTTTGTTAGTTAACTTTATTAACTTAATTGTATTATTGTAATATTAAAAAAATACCTTAGCATTACTGTACCTGTATAAGTTATTTTGTTAATTACAGTTATTCTAAACATTTTTGTAAATGACTCATGCAACTCTTACCGGCCGTTTGCATCAAATGCATATTATATTAATATTAATGTTAATTAAGGATGTCAAGCAATGTAATATTCGAATTACTTAAATTCCCAAAATCTAAAGGACTGGTACTGCTATTTTGGTAATACTCCCGAAATATCAGAAATAAATCGCACAAAAATCATTTGATTTTTAAATGTTTTGCTATTCGCATTATTTTTCCGATTAATAATTCCCTATTGTGAATTTTTGGTAAACTCAATCACAAAATTTAACGTAAAAACTTGTTTAACATTATAATAAACTCTGATGTTGATAATATGAAAATGTTAACCTTTTGATGCCATAGTACCGAGAGAAATTGAGTGTATTGAGATGTAAAATTTGAAGGGAATAAATTTGCCAGCATTTTATATACTGCTTGGTTATACATGTTTCCTAATCTAATATCATTGTACATGTACATGGATATTAAAAGATAATTAGGCGATACTGTTTTTACGATTAGACTTCTGTGTCAGCTAATTTATTAACATAACTGTTACGAGCTCATAAGGTATTAACATTCTGTTATTAAAGATACAAGTCCTCGGTGCACCTTAGTGGAGACCTTTTTAACTTTTACGTTGTGGACCACGTTGATTGATGGACATATTACCATATTGCCATCTTTTTAAATCCAAAATGTCTTCCCCCCTCCTGTCTTTTGCCATGCTCGTGAAAATAATGTGTAGAGAAGTTGCCCAAGCGCCACTCAACGTATGTTTCATATTTATTGCTCGGCTTTGCTCGAGCCGCGTGGTTGCCGTGTTGTAATAAGTTCTTATTTTGCATCGGTGCATCATTTGAGAACGTAATCCCCTGCAATTTATGTGGCGCCAATCCCACTGGGAGGTAAAAAAATGGGCAAAGAAGGGGTTGCTTTTATTGGAATAGGGTTTTAATGCCTACAGATTATGAAGGCTGATCAACAATCCATAAAATTAAGCGCATGCACCACCTTATTGTTGCTTCTGTTATTGTTATAAGCAATGCACAAGCCCAGGAAGTGGATGAAAGGATTGGTCTTATCCTGGTGTTTGGGTTCGAATAAACAGTACGGATTAGTTAAATTTAGTTTTATGCGTTTGCGTCAATACAAGTAGCATGGCATCACAGCATGATTGAGACTGAAGCTTCGCTAAAACAATGTTTGTGATGTGAATTGGAAGGAGGCGTTTCGAGCGTATTCTTTAGATAATTTCGAATGAAGTCGAGGAAGGGGTAGCTTTTATTGGAACAGGGATTTAATGAGTGCAGATTATGAAGGCTGATCAACAATCCATAAAATTAAGCGAGTGCCATATTGTTGATGCTGTTATTGTTATTCGATGTAAAGTTCTGTCGTAAAAAAAAATTGTTTGAAAGAATTGGTCTTATCCTGGCGTTTGGGTTCGAATAAACGGCATGAATTAGTTAATTTGGTTTTATGCGTTAATTTACATAAATACATGTACACCGCGCGTAGAAACACGGCGTGATAGCGCAGCGTGCTTTTCAAATGGTGAATTAATTCGGAATAATTTATTCATGCCATTGTCTTCAATATTAATAGATATGGAAACCTGGCAAGTCAATATAGCGCGAGCATTAAATTGTATGAGCATTGAATAATAATTAAGTCAAATGTGGAACAACCGTTCCAGCGTGTTCATTGTATATTCTCGTACGATTTGAGTGTATATATAAATGCAAATATGAGCATATCACGGATAGAAATCTAAAGAAGATGTAGTGGTAGATTACACAAAATTCAAGTTCGAGTGATTGTTTAAAAGTATCCTATTTATTTTTCGTAAAGACGCTTCATGGAAAAACCTTTCGCATTAAAAATTCTCAGCCGACCTGCCACATAAATACATACATACTTCTCTTCTTTATATACAGTAGGCCCTTCCCCCTTAGAATACTTCTAACAAGTAGTGGTAGATTACGCTAAATTTAAGTTTGACTCGAATGATTGTTTAGAAATATCCTATATATATTATATATATATATATTCGAATATATATATATACATATATATATTCGCATTAGGAATTCTCAGCCGCCTATATGTATATATATATATATAAAGAACAGAAGTATGTATGTATGTATCGATAGGGCGGCTGAGAATTCCTAATGCGAAAGATTTTTCCGTGAAGCGTCTTTACGAAAAATTGCTGAAGTGTTACGGGGGCGCTGCGGTCATGTTCCCAATATGGCCGCTAGCTAGGCTGACTGAACCGCGATTCGGTCCTGCCGAGCGAACGAAAATGTAGCCGTTTTTCTGGATATTTTCCTGTTAGACAAGGTAAAATATCATCTAAAAACATTGTATGATACTGAACAGGATTTCGTGAACTGAAATATTTCAAAAAGTATAAGTAGGACCTTTTTTTAGAGTGTATAAGGTCCATTGGAAAACAGTATCGTCCAGGTTTTTTTTGAATGTTATTTATTTAAATAAATATTTTACCAATTCAAGTACAGCCCGGGCAAAGCGGGGTTTTCCAGCTAGTACAGTTTTTTTTAAAAAACTGGATCTCATTTCCAATTTCTCGGAACCATGACTCGTTTATTCTCAAATGTCCTAGTTGTATGCTGGTATAGTCAGGTTTTCCAAAATCAGGACTGTTCATAGCTTCCATTTTCACATAATGAAAATGTCAAACTAACCATTTTCAAAGGTGCTGAATGTTTGCGTCTTCTATATATACGGTTGGTTGTCCTCGCTTAAAGAATGCTGAATGTTTTGAAAGCAATTTACACTTTTCTTAATGATTCAGTAAATTATTCATTTATATCTAAATTGTTTCTTGGTGCGCAATGCTCTCAGTATACATGCATGTAATCATAATTTTCCTTTGCACATCTGACTATAAGGTAGTCTTGTTTTAATTATTTGTCAGAAAAGTTAATTATCTTTTATAAATTGTTTCTGAAAACTAAACTTGCTAACATCCATTTATAATGCAGCTTCTAGCTACAGTAAACAATTTATGTTCGCCGAGATAGATGCTCAACTCCCTGAAGAAATCTTCTATTCTCTAATGTTTAGTGAGTTGTGCAGTTTTAATGAAACTGTAGTTTTGTCAAATCAGGATTATTTATGTAATAATACGTGTATTAGTCAGACTTTTCCGAGCTTACTGCGTGCTGTCGCGAATTTAATAAAAACACCAGTAAGAATTATACATCGTAAATTCAAAGTAGGTTAACTAAGAATAGTTATGAGGGTAACTTGGATGGTATATATCTAAGCGGGTTTTATTGCTATCACAGCAAAATAAACATTAAGCTTCCTTAAGATCAGCATTTTATTAATTGCTGGTATCTTGACTTTTTCCTTTTGGTCTTCAAATCGGGGACTTACGGTAGCAGCAACCAATGAGGTTCAAACCCCAAACTTTGGTTAAACTAGCTATTTGGGTTACCAGAAGTGGTTTACCTTCTATTTCATAGTAATCAGTGGATTTCTTGACTCTTTGGGTCAGCCTGTAAACCTAACCCTGGCTCTCCGAAATTGGTGGTTTAGGGTCAGGAGAACTGGTTTACATCTCAATATGGCGACCTCTAGTGGTGAAATTGAAAATCATTATTTCTCGGGCTTTTCAATTCAAAGTAGCCAATGAAATCGTTTCATTGGAAAGGCTGACTCTTGACTCTAGGTTTTGGTTCAGCTTTATAGTCAACCTAAAGTCATGAAACAAGCTTTCTTTTCAGTGGTTAATACTGTTAGCCCTGAACCTCAACTCTAACCCATAACTTTGGTTTACATGATCTTAGGTTATGGGCTAAGTTGAACCTCTTTGGTTACTGCTACCATTAGTGGAACGAGCCATTGTGAACCTCTCAGCAACATGAGACTAAGACAGTGACGTTTTCAAGATGGCGCCTGTGACCGTCTTAGTCCTAGGTCCTTGCATCGTGAATAGGGCATAACTCCTCTTTCATCCAATACTCATTCAACATAACGTAGCGCAAATGCTCAGGAACTCGAAAATCCATTCGTTTCAGTCAGAAAATTCGCGACATCCGAATTCGAAATTGGTCTTATACGAAGAAATTAAAAGCGAGGTTTCCTTAATGATGTTCCGCCGTAATCTTTTAATTTTTCCGGAGGAAAAAAAAAAGAATGCTTCTTCTTACGCGTGTTTCCATCTATAGCGAAGGAAGAAAACATCTCGATCGCGGAGTTTAGTAAGAAACACAATTAATGTTTGAAAATATCAAAATCAAATAATGTAAATGAGCTTGATTTTTTTGTTTCGCTTAACAAAGGAAAGATAAAAAAGGCTGGGGGGTACGACGCTCCTCATTGGTTCCCGACAATTGCATTTCTCGTGCGTGCAGTGTGGGGGGAGGGGGTGCGTTTTTTAGTTGTCTCGCAGTCGTTTTCTATACTGTATATGTATTTTTTTAGTTTTATTTTCGTTATTCCCTCTTCGCCGTTCCGCGTGTATCCGTAAGGCCCTTTACTCAGTCACATGTTTCTCCCTACGAGCCTGTTTAAATTTTCATGTTGTCCTTTACTGCGTGATATCTATCTGTAACAAGTGCATGCGCCTCCAGACACTCCACCGTGTACACGGGGACCCAGGGGGCGCTTAGGCGGTAGGGGGGATCCGAGGGGGGGGACGCTTCTTTCGCTCTTCAACCTCCTCGCTTTGGGCACGTGAAAAAAAAATAAGACCGAGATGAAAAGACCCGTACGTACGAACAAACTGCTGTTTTTTCCACGCTTTTTTTTGCGTCAAAAGTCGTTGCTTTTCTACGTCAAAAAGCGGCCGTTAAATGACGAGCGACTAATTGCTGTTCGCGTGAAAGAGGCCGCCTAAGATGTACAACAAAATTTGGGAATACGTGTATTATCGGTCTGTAGCTGCGCACAATCGCGGATGATATTAGCCGTAGGCCTACTCAGGAAATGCCGTAGCTTGACGTAGATGGAAAACGTAAATGTAATTGTAGATGAAGTTCCGTCTGGCGGCGCGTGCGCACTAAGCGTTTCTTTTCACGCGTGTATACATGTATAAATCCATTTTACGTGTAGCTTACAGGTAATCAACATGTTTTTTACACGTAGCATACATTGTTTTTACACGTAAAATACTCGGAGCATACTATATATGTAAAACAAATGTATGCTACGTGTAAAAACACGTACATCCAAAATATATGCACGCGACATGTAAATACATGTTTTACGTACCATATTACGTGTATTTTGATGTTACGTTATATATTTTATATACACGTAGGCCTACTAATGATATGTAGAAAGAAACGAGAGCAAGAAACGCTTAGTGCGCATGCGCCACCAAACGGAACTTTATCTACATTAACATTTACGCTTTCCATCTACAGTGTACGTCAAGCTACGGAATTTCCTGACTACGGCTAATATAGTTTTCTTGCTGTATTTTAAAAAATGTTGACTGTTGCACAATGCGAATCTCGCGAATCAAAGTATTTTTTGACGTAGAATTACGTCTTCCCCAACTTAAAGGGTTATAGTTGTGGAGTTTCTGATGTCCTGTATATGTAAGAAAAAAAACTCCCGATTCATTGTCCTAAAAATGTCCGATTATTTTGTTCCATCATTGAACAAAATCGATATGTTTCATGCATCTTCGAGTGGTAGGAAACTATTATTATTATGAAAAATTATTACATTCATACTTAATATTGTTAAATACATATACATGTATGTGTAACCTTAATTTAGCTTATTGTACCATTGATCTCTCCCATTAGTCGTAACCTGTATACTTTGTTCGTTTTACTGTATAGTCGAAACGTCGAGAAATAAACTTATTTTAGGTAGTGGAAAAGTAAACAGTTTGATTTCATTAAACAAATGTCCGAAAAAAATGCGCTATTAAATGTCCGAAATGCTCGCTATTCATTTACAATTCTGACGAAGTGACCCATAAATTTGGTTATGATGACGTTTTTCATAAAAACTCAGATGCTGATTTCATTCGTTAAAATTCGGAAGACGTAATTTGTTAAATTATGATCCTGTTGTCATTTCTTAAGTAGCTGATGATAGCGTCATCATTGACTATGCAGCCCCGGATGTAGTTGTGCGTTACGAAATTGCGGGATAGAGCAGCTATGCTCCGGTGTCTTTTTTTTTTCTTAAATTTTCATTTCTGTTCAATGTCCAATTATCAAGTAATTATCGGAAATTTCCCACTTTATCGTGCAATTTTCTACTGAAAATGTCCAATTTGCCGACCTTTTCTAGCTTAAAACAAATTTTGTAATTTCTCAAAACCGTCGAGTAGTTTTTGGAATTTTTCCCACGACTCGCATCGCGCCAAAATTCCGGAAGTGTCCAAGATTGTGAGGTGCCCGAGAACGGAGGTTCGGTCGCTCGGTAATAGCGCGGGCTGAAGCAATGAACGTCGCTTTACGGGGAGGAGGAGGAAGGGAGGAGGGGGGGAGGAATCCTCCAGAAAATCAGAGAAAAGTAGACAAAAGTTTCAGACTTTTGTGTTTCCTACGAGACGATGTGTTTTCCTGTATCTCTTTCGCGTTATCTGGGAACACGTCTCGCAAAATCTCTCAACAAAAAACCAAAAAAAAATCGAAGGAAAAAGAAGAAGAAGAAGCGACAGTATTTGGGATGTTTGTCTTCTCTCGTCTTTTGACACGCGTTTCGCCATTTCCCATTTTTCCTTGTCAATTTTTAACGGAAGTCAATAGCCCCGGACGATATTAGGTTACGTCATACATCGGGAGAGACCTCCGCGGGCTAAATTGACAGCGAATGCGACACCTGGCGGGCGCTAACTTCATTAAAAACGGGACATTTCGAACAGGTATGACAATGAGATAGCCAACCCGTATTGTAACGGATCTTGGATGTATTCACATTTTCAAAAACAGCACATTTTTTGTGAAAAATAATGTGTAAGTTTTAGGAATAGATCCGATTTTTCAGCAAACTTGACGTCATTACTTCTAAAAACTTGACGTCATTTCTCCGTCATACCTGATTTCCAGTCCCCCTTCTATAGGGAATGGACGAATGGAGTTAGTTTATTCGTTTAAGACGAATTCCCAATTCGGATATTACAAAATTTCGACTAAAATGAATCAATTATCGAGTTGCCTAGCATTCACGCATGCACGTCGCGTTAAAACGAACTTTCGACAATGTGAAAAAATAGCTATAACGAGTAATTCCCCGATGAAAGGTTCCTCGTGTACCTTCCCATCCAAAACTTCGATGAAAGTTCAGTTATCGTTGAAGTTACTTCTAGTCATAGTTTCTATAATACGAACTACGGTTTAAACGCGCGAATGATGACGTCCCTCGAGATTCGTCTTAACGAGGTACGACTGCAGTTCACGATAGGAGCCTCGATTTTGCTCTCTCCTCACTGTGGATTTCGTTTTCTTGTTCTCGTATTTGGTTTTTCTTTTGATATTGAGGGATATTTTAAGCCCGCCATCCATCACATTTCGGATTTTCAGGATTTAGCCTTCGAGATTGCTTTATACGGCGTAATCATCATCCACTCGACTTCCATTATGAAAAAAGTCCTCCCTTCCGAATACGGCATGTATGGCTTAGTTAATTTACTTACTCTTTGCCTTACTCTTAAGATGTTTTGCTTTTTTTTTCTACTTCTTTTTCCCTTCATCATCATCATCATCCTTAAGTTTTTGTGCGATTCGGCGCGCAGTATATACGATGTTTTATCTCTTGTTTGTACGCGCGTTTTCTTCTCATTGGCCCATGCACTTGAAAGAGCGCTGGATTTCTACGCTTTTACCGCCAAAGGGCCCTAACCCCCCTTTCTTCCTTCCTTCCACCGCCCTTAAAAATAAGACGGGGAATGAGCCTAGGTTCTTCTGGATTATGCCCAAGTCGTAAAATATAATTTCGTCACAATTTCTTGGATTTCTTGGTGTAAATGACGTGGTCAATTGTACATTTTTTTAAATAAAACGTGTATTGTTGTTGTTACTGATTTTATTTGGGGTGATCTCGAACAAATTAGGGGAGCGCGGATTACATCTTTCGTTATTTTTAGACTTTTCTTATTTAAGAACTTTCTATTTTACTAACTTTTGGGGTAGACTCAGAGGATCAATTCTTAAATTCTTCGCATGTCTTCGAGTGGTTGAGACATGATGAAAAATTAGTCGCGAAATTTGCTTGGGTATGAGGTATATGTATGCTTAATAAAATGTTAGAAATGAGAAGAAAATTAGTTCCAACTGCATTAGTAAGGACGTTTAAAAGTTGAGACGTTGTGATCCTAATATTAGATATATATTTTTTTTAAATAAATATATATTTGCCTATTATTTCAGTTATAATTATGTCATGTCAGCTAGTGGACACGTGGTTTCTTCTGTCCATTATGATTACTAAGTAGTTTTATTGGGTTAACAACTGGCAAAATATTGTTTTCCTCGTGGCCCGCACCAAGAGAGGGGTAAAACTCTCGGTTCGGGCCACGTTGATTCGTACACTGGTAAACTCGTAAATCTTAATCTATGACAATCTTAGTTTTTCATGATGAATACATAAGCTACGATCTTTAATGTTGAACTGCGGTTGTTGTTTGAGGTGTTATACGCAATTTGGAGGATTATATGTGTCCATTAATTTTTTGAAATAACTGGTTTCGCGAGCTTGCTTCTGAAGAATCCGTACATGTACATGTATTTGCCGAAACGTAGAGCACAAGATAAACTTCTGGTTAATTGAAGTCTCGCCGCTATTTCTAACTTAAGGCTAAGAGCACATGGAGACTTTAAAATTAAGCAATTAACTTACCGACACTAGCGTCACCAAGCGGGCTAACAACTGCTAATGCGTATTAAATGCAGAGCTTGCTCCAAATGACACATTGACTTAGGCAGGCTCAAGGCCGACAAATTTAGAAGAACGTTTGGAACATTCTTCTTCGGAAATAGGGAAGGAGGCTTTTAAGACACAGAGTGGCACACGGAGCACTATTGGGCAAACGTGTGGCCATGCGCGATATGGTCGTACCTCACTCAATTGTATGCAGGCTATTTACGGTAAAAACGTGTCCTGCGCTCAAAATGAGAACGCGAAATATTAATGCGCATGTGCGATGCTGTGCGCGAATATTTCCGCAGCATGTTTGACCTTGCCTTATGCATGCCGATATCAGGGTTCACTTGGCGCAGGACCTCTGCAAAAATTGCCGCGGACAAAAAGTAGAAAGTAGACGAAGTAACTTACATAATTTTAAAGTCCCCATGTGCTCTTAGCCTAATGTAGTATTAATTTCCACGCACGCTGTGACGCTACCCGTTTAGCACGAAAGCTAGCACTGATTGCTCGTTTTCAGGGACTTTACCAATTTTTTTGTTCTGCACAAGTTGCTTAGAATCTCACAAATGCATCGTGTTTTTACCTAATGTTTTGGCTAAGGGCCGGTTGCACCAACTTAGGTTAGAATCTGAGTTTTACTAACCTTGGGTTAAAATTTGCCTCCAGGTTAACCTCCGGGTTAAATGTTTGTGTTGCACCAATTAACTCTCG